>VIIQ02000132.1:0-249360 GCA_007449985.2 Desmodesmus armatus | reverse complement strand
CAACATTGGCATGCTCACTGCATGCTGCAAGTTGGAACCCCACCTGCTACTCTACAGCCACACCACAATTGGCACACCATAGAGATCAATGTGATGCTACCCACACCCTAACAAACCTCAGACACAATGCTTAAGTTGTCATGCAAATCTAGCGGTGTGCAGCATTATGTTCCCAAGTCTCTCGCTGTCCTTGGAGTTTTCCCTGCTGCAACAGAGAAACAGGTCTGCTCAGGCTGCACACCGACATCGCACTCTGTGCTTTGCTCACTGTTGAGTCGCCTCTGACACCACAGGACTGCTGCCACATTGACACCATGAAAGTACAGCTATCAAAACAGTGTGGCTACGGTTGTACTGTTTGGAAGGCACCCAAGCGCTATCAATCACCTGCAGCTCCGTCAGCTCTGCAACCCTTGCTTGGAACTGCTGCAGCCGCTGATCTACTGCAGCTTTCGCTGCTGCAAAGGGCTCCGTGCCTGGGCGGCATGCAGGGTCCAACAGAGACATCGCTGCTGCTCCGTAGCCATAAGCAGCAGCTACTGCGGACGCTGCTTCTGGACTCATCCTGGTGCTGCTGCTGCGGCTGTATCTGCTGCACACCTGCATTCGCTGCTGCTTCTGCGTTTTCGTGAGCTCCGGAGTTCGTTAACGCAGCTGTATCTGCACGTGCATGCGGATGTGAAGCCATGCTGTGATTGGCAGCGGTACTGTGCTGTGCTGTGCCTGGTTGCTGCAGTGCCACCTGCTGTCTAGCAGCTCCGGCTCATGCTTGAAGGTGTAGCTGCTAGTTCAGAAATCTGATCAGGGTTGACGAAGACTGATATGCGCCAGAGCCAACGAGTTTGGAATTTTATCTTGGGTCGGGTACCTTGGACACCTTGAATAAACCTTCTGCCGTAATGTAGATTCATTCCCGCTAAAGATGTTGGGTAATCTTCGTTGCGGTTACGTGTTTACGGGGCAGGGTACAAACTTCAGCAGGGTTCTGCTGATCATGACTCAACCGGTCTGCATCAACAGACGTAAGGGCCCGTGTCAGGTGTTGACTCAACACAGTTTAGTAGTGTTGAATAATCAAGTTTGTGATTCGGCGATTATCTTACCAACAGGGGCTGAGAGCAGGTGAGTGGAAGGTCTACACTGATGATCAATGTGTGTTGCTGTGAGGCTGCTGATGCCGTAGCTCGTCTTTCAGGCCACCTTAAACCGCATATCCGTTTGGTGACTGCGTTTCACTCTCCTCACGTTGCTTGCAGACTTCTGTCACTGTTGGAGGGGACCAGGCTGGTGACCAGCAGTTGACAGGTTCAGCCAGGTGAGAGAGAGCAATGAGACTGGTCTTGGACGGTGCTGCCATTGTCAACAAAATTTGTAGAAGAGGGACCTCATCCTACTGCCCCGACAGGCATACATCTAGTACTGCAGTGCATGTGTCACCCCCCCCCCCCTCCCCCCCACCCACCCCTACCCCTGCCCCTCCCCCTCCCCCTCCCATAGTTGGCTTGACCCAGCAGTCACAAACTGTGCAGTGCCTTATCCATTCAACTCTGGGGTATGGCCCTCGCCCCTATCCCTCCTGCAGGACATGCATCAGTGCAGGGCGTGTCATTGCCGTGTCAATTATGTCGCCAGAGTCAATGCTATGATGTTTGCGTCTGCTGCAGATCCCTGCAGCCACTCTCGAGGACGCCGCTGTCCAGCAGCACCACCAGCACCACCGCGATGGTGGGTTCCACTACCACCACCACCACCAGCAGCAGCAGCAGCCGCTACTTAGTGACAGCAAGCTGCAGTGCGCAGATGCCAAGCCAGGAGCCAAAAGGGGTGGGTGGCTCATCAGCGAGCGAAGGGCCAGGATCTGCAGATACACCACGGCTGCCCCGGGTGCCCGTGGGTGCAGAGCAGCAGGAGGCACTGCTGAAACAGGCTGGCAAACAGCTTTGTGTGTCCCTCTCCCGGACTTTTCCAAGCAGCAGCAGCAGCAGCGGCGGCGGCGGCAGCAGCGGCGGTCCTACAAAGCCTCATGCGCAAGCCTTGGCTGGAGCCGTGCAACCTCGACATAAGTCGTGACTGTCATGGACAAAGTGCAGGAGGCCCTTTGGAGCCTAGGCAGCACAGTGACACGCTCACTTGCGATGTCAGTTATGGGTCTGCCCTTCATGACGAACGTCACCCACACCCTTGTAGGGTGGCTGGGGGAAACATACATGCCACAGGCTGTGGGCAGTGCTGCTCCCTACAGGGACTTGGACACATACGGGTACGGGGAAGGTGTAAGGCGCCCGGGCCGCCCTGTAGCAGCCGACAACAACCAAAATGATCATTACTCATGAGTAAGGATGTTTCTGGGCGTATATTCCAAATCTGTATACTATAATTTATACCGTATTTTGCGTATTATGTATATTATACTGCCCAAATCCGTATGGAGAAAAGCCTATCTCAGCAGCCAGGAACATTTTGAAGATTTTGACAAGGCAGGACTGTTTTAATTGTTGTTTAGTATTTATTTTTGTGCTGTCACACAATTGCAGCTGCCAAGCAAGTGCTGAATTGAGGCACTGGTGTTGCTGTGGCTGGCGCTCGCGGCTGCGGCGGCGGCGTTTGGTCTTGTGAAACGTGCAGTACAGCAGCCAGACAGCTGGGAAGGGTCAACATGACAACTGCCAACATGAATGTTACTTGTAGGCTATGAGCAGCACTTGAAAAGCAGCACTCAACTGGGACCAATGACCTGATGACAGTAAACTGATGCCACTTCCAATCCCTTCCTGCCCTTTCTCTTTCAACAGAGAATCCCCCTCCACCCTTTCAAACAGCACACTGCAACCAACACAGCACTCACTGCCCCCCTCCTTCCCTGCCCTTCCTTCATCCCTTTCAAAAAAGCCAAGCAACACCGAGCACACTACAACCTGCTTGCCACACACAGTGTGTGACACACTGCCACACACCCCTACCATCTCCTTCCCTTCCCTTCCCTTTAAGGCCTGGGGCCAGTGGCAATCGTGTGGTGGACAGCGCAATCGAGATCTTACCCCCGTGCAACTTCCGCGGGCCTCTTCCACACGTTTCGAACCAATTGCAGCAGCCATTGACTTGAATTGACCGCTGTCCAGGCGCGTTTGGGGTCATTTTGGAGCAGTATACGGGGCACAGTATGGACTGTACGTGCACTATACGCTACTTTATAAGCGTATTACACGTATAAAGCGTATACAGTATTTATACGCCCTCATACGCGTATAAACGAGGGTCATATACGTTATACGCGTATTTATACAGTATTATATACGCCCGTATATAATACGTATATACGCCCGCACATCCCTAAAAATGAGGTTGAAATTGATGAGGACCCAGCAGCTGAAATCTTGGACGCAATAGCAGCGGATGCAGCCGCCGCAGCTGGCGACATCTTCGCCCAAACCTTCGCGCGCGACGACATCGTGTTCGCCAGTGAACGCGTGCCAGCCCTGCGCAGAATACTGCTAGATGGCATAAGGGCAGGCCTGGGTCTTGATCCCTGGGCTGCCTTGATGGACGCCAACAGCGCAGCTGCTGCATACAGGGTGTCAAAGGGTGCCCGGCCTGCCCTGCCATTTGCTGCTGAATTGTCGGAGCTGCTTGTGCAGATCGTTGGCGCAGCAGCTGCTGTGATCACTCCGCAGCGGCTGATGCTGAGTGGGGAGCTGGGGTGGCCGGTGCTAGGGCTGTATGGCTGGGTGGCATACCTGCCTGGTGCAGAAGAGGACGGATCTGAGGTGAGGGCGCATTGCACTTGGGATATGTGACGGGCAGCCACTGCCTGCAAGACATGTGACCTGACCACCAGCTGGCCGTCTAGCTGGAGGTTTGAGCGGCATGGCTGTACATGGCTGCTGATGAGTGGGAGGTGCTCAGCGGCGGTTGTTACCACAGGGTGGACTGGGTTGTTATCAAAGCGTCGACAGTCAAGCGAGTCCTGCTCTAGAGTTCTGAAATGTACTCCTGTGCAAACTTTGCGCCCTTGAAAAATCTCTCGTGTGGGCTGCCAACCTACCTTGTATTGGCGAGCGCTCCTAGGGAGATGGAAGTCTTGGAGGCACACGCAAGACTCTACCGTACTACAGCAGACAATTTTAGTACAAAAGCTGACTGGTACGTGTGTCCTGTGTGTGATGCTTTCAGTTTGAGTACTGGGGTACGTGGCCAACCCATAAGCATGCGCAGCAGGCGTACAACGCTGCTGTGACGGTGCGCACTATCAGGCACGGGATCAACGGTAAGTCACGTCCACAAGTCTTACTGCAGGACAGCCAATGCCGCTCAACGGAGTACCAGAGCCGCCAGGTTTAGCTATGTTGTGGCACTAGCCGCCAGTTGTGTAGCTAGGAAGTCGTGGCAGCTCAAGCTTTCACAGAGTTTCAAGCATGCACCGCCACTCAAAGAGCCGCCAACATCTGGGCCCAACAACGCTTGCTTCTTTGCTGCACAAACGCTTGCTTGGGGGCTGTGCACTGACGTGCTTGTTTGCTTCTTGATCCTGTGTCTCATGATGACACACTGCCGACCCAGCACTGGCCCTGCTGCTGCTGCTGCTGCTGCTGCTCACTGCACGGTGCAGTCGCCTACAACATGGAGGGTCTCCAGCCCACCGAGAGAGTGTCGGCCAGCGTGCGAGCAGCCGTGCAACCTGGCTTCTTTCCTGAGTGATTGCTGCAAGGCGTGTCTGCTTTGAGCTCAATCGATCAACCAACTGACTAATCGCGGCACGGCGTGTGTGCTTTTGATGTTCTGTCTTGCACTGGCCAGATGACCATGAGCTTGTGCCAGTGCTGAGGTGGTTTGCATGTGGCAGTGTTGAGGCACCTAGCCTGCACTGGGGTGCATTTTGTACGCCGTAAGCAATCGTGGGATTGTTATGAGCTCAAAGCTGCTGGTGCTGCTGGTGCTGCTGCTGGCCGTCAATGCCATCAGCGCAGCGCACGAGTAATGTCAAGCAGCATGATTACTAATCAAGTAGTACAGCATGTATCTGCTGTTGAATCCTACCGCAGTGGCTTGGTTGCCGCCGAGCAGCATGTGTGGGGTGGTCCTGAGCAGCCGTTTCGAGCTTCTTCCCCTGAGTGCTGTCTATTTTGTGAAGCAGCCAGAGCCAGCCCAGGCTTTGGAAGGCTGCAAAGCTCTTTCAAAGTTGTCTGGTGTTGCTGTGTTGGCATTTAGGTGGATTTTCTATTATCTGTTGCTTTTGCATATTGAACCTGCCAGGTTGCCAGCAGTGCCGGCAGTTTGTTACATGGTCATGAGCATGACGATGATGATGATTTGCTGATTGGTTGTTGGGCATGCATCTGATCAGATGTGCATGTGACAAGGGGCAGCTAAACCATGGCGATCAGGAAGTGTGGTGAGGGTTGCACCAGCAGTACCAAGTCTCAAATGTTTGTTACGTCAACCTCAACCACCAACATGACATCATCTGCAGAAACCGGTGCAGCTGCTGTGACTGGCAGCAAGCCGCAAGCAAGAGGTCACCCAAACCGATGCAACAGTGCCCGTAACATGGTACAGTCACACGCCAGCCAGTGCAGCCACAACCTGCCATAGTCAGCTTGGGCTGGCGCGAACCAACTGCAAACCTATCAAAGGCTGATTAGGCTGCAAGCATGGTTGGGTTAACCACATGAGAATTCCAGCAGTGTGTGCATGCTGCAGCTGTTGAAGCTACCTATCAGCACACAGTTTGTCACTCGTGCAGTGCGCGTGCCATGGTTCAAGCTCCAGCACGCTGTAATATGAAGTCTTCTTGAACAAACCCTACCAACCAAGAGTACCCTTTATCCACATGTATAACTAGTTGAACAGGTATATAAACTCTGTCAGTTTATCCAGGATATTGTGGTGGATATCTGGCTGTGTATGCAGGTTTATCCTTTCCGTATCCTGGATAAAGTTTATCCATTTGGTTTATCTGCTGGATAATGATGCGATTATCTGGTGGATATTCAAGCAGATATCTGATAGTTGCCCAGGATAATCTGTGGACACACTGGAGATAATCTGCTTGTGCCTGCTGGATATGGCATGGCACCCTTAACTGTCTCACAAGCATGTTACCCATGCCCCGGACGTCAGACTGACTCTGCAACCCAGCTGCTGCAGAGCAGTGCTATGGCACACTCGCCGATAGGCATTGCTGTGACATACATGTCACTGTGTGCCAAACAGTCAAGTCACAACATGTAGTGAACTCAAGAGCAGTACAAGTGCCACACACGCAACCACCAAGCAAGCAGCACTGCACACGACACCAGACATGCCAACAGCAGCATACTATACAACTTGATGCACGGAGCTGCTTGCCACTGTACAATCAAGCAAACGTGACGATAGGGATATAGAACTCAGGATCATAGGCCACCGCTGTGCAGGTGCTGGGCAAGACATCAGACGACAGCCACGTGCAAAGATGAAAGCATGCTGGGGTGGACTGCCGAGTGAACGGTTCCGTTGCTTCACTGTCCACTGCTACACAGCACAAGGTGTCGCCTCACTGTATCCACTGCAAGCAGCCAAACACACCGCATGCAGCCAAACACAACTGCAGCAGGGTCGCACTATGACTACAGACTGATGGCCATGGCTCCACCAGGCTGGACTACAGTCAGCGGAGCAGCTGTGTTGCTGGCAACCAGTTCCGCTGCTTGGTGTGCTTCTACCACAACATCCACGGCACCCTTTAGCTCCTGCAGTTGACTCAATCACTCTGATGCGGCATCCCACTGACCACCTGCAAGCAAATGGGTGCAGAACGAGGCACCAGTGGTGTTGCAGAGGTTATGTATCGCTTACGCTGTCAGCAGCTGCACAAGCATATAAACTTGCATACCAGCTTGTTACAAGCGGCTGCACCACATACACGCGGTTGGTCTGTGGATGACTTGAGTGCCAGCAACTTGCTGCCTCGGTACCAGCACACTTGGCGACCAGCTGCAACACAGTAATGATGCCCCAGCACACGTCGCACACTGCTCAATCATGACTCCGCCTGCCATGCCTGACCCACCTCAGCTCGATGCCGCCTGCACACTGGTCATTGTCTGCGTACTGATGACCGTTGACTGCGTCGTCTTGGCGTGAGTACTTGCTCGATCCTCGCTTGCAGAGCTCAGGACAAGCCTTAGGGCACTTGTAAGCATCTTACATGCCCTGTGGTGGTCCGTGCAGCAGGTCTAGAGGCCTGGCAAGCTGGCGTCTGCTGCGTCCAGCTGATCCAAAGCGCTGATCCCATTGCTTCACTGCAGGGCACAGATGAGCAGCAGCAGTAGCAGCCACAGAGCTAAAACGCTTTGCATGCAAGGATTGCCTCAGCATGGCAACTTCACAAGCGCATAATGGCTGCTGCATGAGCACAGTGGCCAGCAAGCTTGCTGCTCTGGGGCCTGAATAGATGGGCAGTGTTACCCCAGTTGTCAAGATGAAATGTTGCAGTTCAAACTCACCAAGCTGCTGGCGATGTTGCCGTATGCGTGTGCTTGCAAGCTTGTTGGGGTCGGCACATCAGACGCCAGACAGCAGCACCTTCTGCACACAAAAACAGGGGCCATCCTGTGTCCACACTGAGCGAAAGTGCAGGTACACGTACGGGATGCTGCGCAAGCCCACACTAAGCATCCACCTGTTGTGCTAGGTCATGATGTGACCTAGCCTGAATCTCCCGCAATGATTCAATCACAGGTTCCTGACCCATTCAACTGCTGCTGACCAAAGGTGCTGTGGTGGAACTTACGCTGGATGTAGCCACGTCGGTCTTCAGGAGGATACAGCGACCTCAAAAGCGTGCGGCATGTTCTTCATCGCCAGGCACTGCAGGCAATGCCCTCAGGCACTCTGTCCAAGCTTGACAAGCAGCTGGCTGTCAACAGCTGCAGTAGCACTGGGGGCCCGCCGCAGAGCCACATACTGCGTGCTGAACCTGATACGAAGAGTGAGCCTACGCTATGGTAGCGATGCTGGACCAGGGCGAGGTGCGGCTGAGATGTATGAAACCAACCACCACGATCTCAAGTGCAGCAGTAACGAAGCAGACCAAGTAAGACCTGGACGGGCCACAGCGTTGCAAACGATGAGCCTTGTAAGTGCCTTGATGTTCCTTTAGCCGAGAGACACTGCTTGCGGCGCTTTCTGGTGATGTACTGGGGTATGGGGTATAGTGATCTTAACCGCCTGTTCAAAGTGCAAGTATGGGATTCTTGGCAACTTGAGGAGCTGCACAACTCCCAGGGCATTCAGTACATCAAGAATTGGGGCTCCTGCAAAGTGTCTTGGCCTTGGTACTGTAGCCCGATCGCTCCATGCCTGCCCCCTCTATTTAGAAAGCAGTAGTACTGCCACAAAACAGCACACTCCTGCCTGTGTGATCACTGCTGCTGTTGACATAAACTGCACCTCACCGTGCAGCAGGTTTGCCCATGGCTGAAACCACATTCCTACAAGGCCAAGGTCCATTGGCAAATTTTTTGGGGTGTACTTGTGCTGTGCTTCACTGTGAGCCCGTCATGTGCAGATACACAGCAAGTCCTGATGACGGCATCAGCATGCCGTTACTTGCACTTTCCCTTTTCTGCCCTGCCAAGGTTTGGCAGAATATTTCCCGATCTCAAGCCTGTTCCGCCATCACGTGCTGCATCACTGCTGGTTAGCAGCTATGCGGGCAGCGCACAGCTTAGAAAACGGGCACTTCTCGCGGGTGTACCAGTGGTGCTGTGTACCAGCTGCAGTTCCATCTCCCCTTCCAACCTGTGTAAGCCTGTGTTCAGTACTCCTAGTCCGCACATGCAGCTGCTGAACATGCATGTGTGGGGGGAACATGAGAGGAGTGTATCATATGCAGCAGCTCAATATGCATGACCACAGGTGTGGGGACGAAGCAAGAGCATCAGGGCAGCCAGCTTGCTGCTTGCTGACTGTCTGTTGATCTCTCAAGGGGCTAGTGTGGCATATCTTGCACAAGTGGGGTGATTGGATAACACACTGTGTGGCCCAAGATAAACCAGTTGTCAATACAGGAAGATAATCTGCACTCCCCTTGGATAAACCCCATTTGGCGGATATCTGGTTGGATAAAGGCCTGAAAGCCAGATAATCCTATCATGCAGAACTGGATAAGCCACCCCATTGGTTGGTAGGGAAATCACGACAAATATGGAGAACCACTGGCATCGTTGTATGACAGTATGCTTACCAGCCCATCCCCAGCTCCCGCTGGGCTGTCAGGCACCCATCAGAGCTAGTGCTGCGCTCCTGCTGCTGCCGCTGCTGCTTTGCGCTCTGCCAGCGCCTTACACACCGGCTTGTGCTGCTTCCAGTGCTGGTTCTGACAAGCCTTGCTGCAGTACCGCACCCCAAGGCACCCCTTGCACAGCCCCACACCCCCCACCAGCTTCCCCTCTGAAGGGCCACTGACGGCCCCACAGATTGGATTGTTGCAGAGGCTTTTCAGCGGCACAGCGCTGTATGCCGTGCCCGTCATCACCAGCTGCTGCACAAAGGTCTCCACAGCAGCAGCCACGTTGGTGGTGCTGTTGGCGGCTTCCTGCTGAGCGACAAGCAGCTGCTGCAGCTGCTGCAACAGCGCCTGTGCATCACAGCCTGCTGCTATTATAAGGTCTGCATGTCTGTTGGTCCAGCGCCGCATTGTGTCAGCAATCATGTGCAGGTGGCTGGGCGGAGCCGGTGCGCCTACGTACGCAATGCTGAAAAAGACCCAGGCGGCGCTGTACTCCGGCAGCTGTTGCAGGCTGCTCAGGGTCCTTGGGCCCTCTCTGCCGCTGCTTCTGCTGCTGCTGCTGCCTGCCATTCCTGGAAGGGCTGGCTGGCGTGGAGCTGCAAGCTGGACCAGCAGGCCCGGTAGACTTGCTGTCAGTTCCTGTGCCCACAGCAAGCAGCAGCGGCCAAACACCACCAAACTTGGCAGCCGAGAGGCTGGGTCGTACCATGTAGGGGTCACGCCACCACCTGCTGCAGACCTCTGCGGAGTTACTGGGATGCCAGCAGCTTGCAGGAGTGCTGTTGGCCAGTGGCGATCCTGCAGCAGCGCAGTGGCGGCGCGGCTGACGAGGAATGTCGCGCCCGCTGCGCCCGCGCATAGGCGCGCTGAGGGTGCACTGTGTGTCGACTGCAGCTTGAGGCAGCTCGTCAACAAACTGTAGAAAGCGCGGACAGACTTGCCGGCGTCATCTGCTTGGCACAGCGACACCGCAGGCATTGTGCCCTGCCATGCGCTCAACAGAAGCTGAAAGACGCCGACTGCCAGCACTTCCCGCGCAAAACCCCCGGCGACACCCGCTGCTGCTGCTCGCACGAACGCCTCCACGACTGCAAATGCGTCCGCAGCTGCAGCAAGACAAGCTCGCAACAATCCCAGCGTTGGGGAGTCTGAAGCCACGACAGGCCCGATCGGCAGACCACGGTTTTCGTACTCGCGCTGTTCCGCTTCGGTCATCGAATCTGTCGCAGCCTTTGTGCATCGCTGCAAGATCTGCCCCAGAGTGGCTACGGTGCCCTCCAGGGCGCTCATAAGCAGCTTGCTGTGCTCTGACTCTGCGTTGGCCACCCTGCTGCTTGAACCGCCCTGCGCCGCTGCTCCTGCTGCAGCTGCGGTCGCTGTCAGGCCATCAACAGCTTTGCCCCCAAGCTTCAGCAGCGCTGGCAGCATATCCTCAACCCACTGCACCGGCACCTGCCCTTGCAGCCATGGGTCTGCTGTCACTGGAGGCAGGGCCTCAGTATAGGCTAACCACCTTGGTGACGCCGCTGCAGCTACCGCCACTGCAGAAACCATCATTTTCAGGCAAGCTGCCCGGCCAATCGGCAGGCGCGCAGCCCCGTGCAGCAGTGCAAAGGGCACCAGTAGTGCCAGCTGCTGCTCCAGCTGCAGCTGCGACTGCGGCAGCTGCAGGTGCTGCTGCCATAGCTCGGCCTGATTCGCAGCAGAGATGTAAGGGCCGGGCCTCAGGAAGAGGTCCATAGTAGTGTTGTACATTGCCGCGACATCAGTCAAAAACTCCCCTACCGGCATGGGGCCCTGCTGGAAGGGTATTGAGGGCTGCGCCAGTGTGACTGCTGCCCACACGCCCACCCTTGGGTCCACACCGAGCAGCGCGAACAGCTTGCGGTGTGAGCGGCTCAGCTTCGGCAGCAGCCGTACAGCCTCTGTGAAATTGGATACTGCCTGGGCGATATACTCCTTTACAACAGTCGTCTGATACTGTGCAGGAAGGTCGTCGAGTCGCAGCCGCACTCCTCTGCTACTGCTGCTACTGCTGCTGTGTTGAGATGCACCCTCAGCACCTGCGCCGCCTTGGGTGCTGGCTGTACTGCCCTGCGTCTGCTGCTTGCTCTGCCGTTCCCTGACCATATGTGCAACTGCCAGCACGGTGCAGTTCAGGGCAAGCGACGGCATGAAGTGCTGCGAGTTGATCACTTGCAGCAGCGCCGGGTGATCATTCAGTGCTGTTTGGTTCATTTCAAACGGGACGCAGCCGCGGCGGGGGCTACACATCTCAGCTGAGATCTTGAGAGCCTTGTGCAGTATCCCCTGCAGCACCAAGGCCACATCCGGGTGCGGCTGCTGCTGCCCCAACATGAGGTTGCTGACTAAGTGCACGCTGGCAAGGGACAGGTGGCACACTGGGGCTGCCAGTGAGCCTGCCATCCGCTGCCGGGGCAGGCCATTGGCCCACCAGGGAAGCAGCACCCCCACAAAGACTAGCAGCATTTCAGCACGGGAGACTGTAGCTGGGGGGTACTCTGCACTGCTGCTGCTGCTGCTGCTGCTGCTGCCGGCGGCTGCAGCAGCGTCCTTCGCTGCCTCTGTCATGTCTGCCGCTGTGTCTGTAATAAACTCTGGCAGCATCTGCAGCAGGACCGACTGCTCAAGCTGCTGCCGCACTGCCCGCTCGACCTTGCTGGCTGCTGCGCCCCCTGAGGCACACCCTTCAAAGATTGCGTTGCGTAGGAACACACACAACCCATGGCTGGATAGCTTGAACACAGGGTTGTTGTCTGGGTCTTGGTCTGCCACCGCTACAAAGGCTGTAGCAAGCTTCAACGGCACCTGAAGTAGCAGGGTCGCACATTGGTATGCATGCCAGGGTTGTCACTTGAGTTGAAGAATCCTCTTAGATAGAGCAGGGGGAAAGGAAGTTGGGAATGGGTTGAGGCAAGTCTAGGTTGTGACTGGAAGTTTGGTTGGGGGGCTGCGGCGGAAAAAATTGGTGGCTCGGAACAAGTAGGACCTGATGCAGCGTGGTGGGGAGGGCTGGCATACTGCAGTTTACACTTTATGCTGCAGTAGGTCAAACTGATGAGCTTCACACCTGCATTTCCAACACCAGCTTCTTCCATGTTGCCTTTGGGCAAGCTTCCAGCTCCTCGAGCGCGTCCACGACAGATGAGGCTATTACATCAGGAGTAGCAAAGTCATCCTCCCTCAATAAAATAAGGTCCTCCAGTCTCTCAAGGCATATTTGCCACGTTCTTGTCTGGTTTGTACCCATCTGTCGTCACCAGCCTGACAGCAGGGAATGGCAGCAACATGGCAGCAACATATGTTTGGGTCCACTCAGCCTATCAGGCTACCAGATTACTATGTATCAATATGTGTGTTTTGGAAATGGTGCCATGCAACGTACACCTGGATTCATGGTTGTGCAACACATGAAGCAGCAGCAGCAGCAGCAGCAGCAGCAACATGTATCCGGCTGAGGATGCACATAACGCTCACACTGCGAAATGATCTGGATCTGAACCGTACCTTCTATATATGTAACAGTAGCAGCAAGCCGAAGTGACGATAACGATAAAGCGAGGCAGCGTTTCCCGCCTGGGCGCTTCCCGCCAGTTTTTTTGTTGTGGGTGCTCAACGACAGGCTGAAGGCTAATGACACAACGATTTACGATGTTTATGTTCGCTTCGCTCTCTCGGCTAGGTGAGATGCTTGAACGTGCGGATGCCCAGTCAGTGACATCATGACCGCAGAGAGTCAGTGCTCCCCGTGCAGGCTTTGGCAGTGCTGGTGTGCGGCTGGTTGTAGTAAGATCGCAGAGGCTGAAGCTGTCGTGTCTGTCAATGAAAAGAAGTGATTAGTGATGCATATGCATGTGCAAATGGTGTGCGGCTGATGTGTCTGCAGGCGTCTACATTCACGGGCTTTGAAGACTGAGATGGCATGGTGCCAATGTCGGTGCCTGTGGCACCTGAACTATGGTTTTGGCTGACCCTCGTGTAGCTATGGCTGCTTTGCATTCCCACCACTGAGGGCAGCATCAAGTGCCACATATCATGGGAGGAGCATGCTGCAGACAGGCCAAAGATGGGTGTGATCGTTTTGATGTACGCACATGCTGAGGGACTTCAATGCAAAGTAATACTAAGCCAATTTATTAAAGCTGGATCAATGACTTTAGCTTTAGGAGTTGCTGCTTCTGTCTTTGCGGCGTTGCCACTGCACGCCCGTGCTGCGACACCGACACCAAGACGACTCCTCTTGAGAAAGCTTACTGCCATGATACAAGCCAGCAGCCACACCTTTGTGACCTGTTACCAGGGGGTGCCAGTGTCAGTTACATCCAAAACCTCGAGGCAAGCAGCAATGGGGCATGGCACCCCTGTCTTGATCACCAGCAGCAACAACAGCAAATCAATATGCATGTGCTGGAAGCAACACAGCGACGCTGCCTACAGCACCTGCGTGATCAGCCAGCGAGCCACATGCCATGCAACAAAAGCAAGCCAAGCACTTTGACAGATGTCACACTACCGGCAACTGCCAACTGTACCAAGCTGGATACGGTACACAAGGTCGTACAGCACATACCCTTTTTCTGCATTCTGCAGAAAGGGGCTTCAGGAGCCAGCACAGCGTTGCACACGTTGCTGCAACACAAGAGTCCACAGATAGACTACAAACGAACGACAAAGGAGACGACAAGACAAAACCAACAACACTACGAACATCAACAGCACCTACTCATACACAACCACACAACGCAGGCATGCAGCCCGCCACTGTCCCAGTGGGTGCAGGCTTATCGCCCACCTCACAACCTGCGACAGCGGCAGCAACAGCCATATACAGGCACATGCGTACACAGCCCCTCCACATCTGTACCCAACCACACCCAAATTTCATCTTCCCTGCAAGGCCCCACTGCAACCCTTGCCCTGCCCCAAGACGTCGCCCCACGACTCACACCCAAGACTCAAGCCATACACACAAGGAGAGTCAAACAGTGCACCAGCAGCTGTTGCCAATGCAGTTGTGAAGGGTCACGGAGGTGTGACTGGTCGTGTAACCAGTGTGACCCTCAATTGTATCTTGCAGTTGGTGTGCGTGTGTGCCCGCACAGGGGAGGCCCCATGCAGTAATGCTGCCAGGCACCTACCCCCTAGGGATCATAACAGTGCCGCTGGAAGCACAAAGCAGCACCAGCACCACACACATGCCAAAATGTCCAGCTGCTGCTGCCTGCACCTGCCACCCAACTCTGCTGCAGGCTGGGTAAGGCAGTACAGAGCCCCAAGGTGCCTAAATCCTTCAGTGCCCAGATGCACATGCACGAATGCTGCGAGCTTTCCACCAGCAAACACCGACTGCCGCAGCAGCACACGCGTGCATTTGGCCGCCCTACAAACGACAGGGCGTATCAAGGCTACTGCAGGGGCAATCGCGCAGAAGACCTGAGTGTTGCGCACACCTTACCAGCAAAGCTTCTTCGGTTGCACAGCAACGACAGCAGCCTGCCTCTAGCTGGCTGCAACACCCTGTGTCAGTGCACCGTCTGCACCACAACCACCACGGTGCCGGAACATGGTGCTCACTGCCAATGCATGCATGCCACACTTGTGATGCTGGCCGGCTCTGCCAGCCAATGTGTGTTCCAACAACTGAACACCTGCAACCCCTTCATTGAGGGCGCTTTTGCTTCACACATGGAGTGTGATGCAGCGGACACCAAGAACAGCACACCCATGCAGCTGTTGTGCACGAGAGCACACAACAACATCTACACGCACAGACGCCAGCACGGGAACCATGCACAGAGAAAACAATGCTTGCCGAACCCTGCAGACAGGACCCACATCACATCACCAGCAGCTGCAAGAGCGCCTAGTAACGCCAGGCAAGCACTGCTCATCGATACACTCACCCCCCCCTCAACATGCCCAAACTCCCCCCCCTCCCTGCACCCGTGGTTCTTTTACATGCCAGTCCAGCGGTTTCCATTGCTGCCATTGCTGCCGGCACCATTGCTGCCAAGCCCGTGACCGCCGCTGCCGTTTGTCGGCGGCACCGCCATATGCCCGCCGCTACCGTTGCGCACTGTGGCTGGTGCGCTGCCATTGCTGGCCTGCCGGGGCGTCGCAGGTCGAAAGCCGCCTGCGCTGCTGCCAGTGCTGCCGCCTGCGCTGCTGCCCGGGCCGCCGCTGCTGCTGTTGTGCATGTCAGCGCTGTCGAGGCTGTCGAAGTCCCAAGTGCTGCTGGCACTGGTGCTGCGTGAGGGAGCACCCTGCGTCAGCAGCGCTTCGTCCCTGCAAGCAACGCGACAGCACCACAGCAAAGGGTCCAATGTTAGTGATGATGGTTTGTGGGGTGTCACTTGTGTGGAGGGGACATGAGAGCAAATTAAACTACCTTCAGCTTCAGCAGCAGCCTGGCAGATGCAGCATCAAAGGGCTTAGGCCCTCACCCTGGGCTGCATAGGTGCTGACTACACAAACAGCTATGCGCTCACAATCAGCTAGCAAACCGCAGGACAGGCCTCAGTGTGGTGCCCTGCCCACCATCACAAGTGATAGTCGACACTCCCGCCCACGAAGAGCGACCCACTTCCCGGCAAGGATCAAATGCCTTCTTCTCCTCCTGACAGCCTCCCTCAACACAGGCAGCACCCCCCCCCCCCTCCCCGCGTGCTATCCAGTGCCCCCTACTCACTGTCGCATGTCCTGCACCAGCGTCTCGCTCAGCTGCTGCATCTGCTGCAGTTGTGCCATCACCTCATCCTCTGTCAGGTTGGTGCCGGTGAAGGAGTTGGCATCTGAAACAGCAGCAGCAGCAGCAACAACAGCCGCCGTAAAAACATGTGTATTGTCAGCATGTCCTGACATGCACCAGTTGTCTGTGAGTCCTGCTGAAGGACTACTCCCCGATCTGCCCCTCTGGCAAATGTGGATATTCATCTGGTATCAACAATGCACCAGTACCCAGTCCTAGAAGGCGTGTGCACCCTCAAGCTGGCAACAAGCCTCACACGCTGCTCGCTGCTGCAGCTGCTGCTGTAGCTATCGGCACTGCATGGACCTTCCACCTGCTGCCTTGTACTAACAGCAAGAGCTGCACTGCACAATCCTACCCCTGCTGCTGCAAACAGGCCTTTTGAGTCGTCATGACAAACTCACTGTTGAGTGACTGGGAGTAAGAGCTGGACTGCAGCAGCTCCAATGCATGCTCCAGGTCCCCCTCCCCAGCACTGGCCATGCTGTTCTTGAGCTGCATCAGGCTAGCCATGAAAGAATGCAGCTGCCGCCGGGTGCCCTGCAGCTCGTGCTGCACCTCGTTCACCTCCTGACGCAGCTTAGCACGCTCACGCACACCAGACGCAGCGAGCTCGTACAGCTGCGGGAGAAAGCGGGAACGAACAAGAGACAGGAGCAGTGAGCTTTGTTGGGGTACTGGGGCGGGGGGGGGGGGGAGAAGCTTGACAGCTGCACATGCACTCAACACCAGCATGATGTTGGCGCTGTGTTGATGTACAGCGCAGGAAAGGATGTTGCACTCCGATATCGAGGCAGCATAACCTAGCAAACAGGTGGACACAACACTGCCCTAACCGCAAGCAGCCCCCCTGCTGGACCACATAATCGCCCCAGCCCACTCCAAACCCCTCCTCCAGAGCCCGTATCAACTGCAGCAGGTTTGCGTGTCAAGATGCCAATGCCTGATAGCAAGCGTCCTGTGCTGCTGCTGGGTCGCCACCAGGTGGCTTCTGGCCAACAGCTAGCTAGCCCACCTGTGCGATCTGCTGGATATGTTGCTGCCCATGCCCGCACACGGGACTCCTGCCCGACCATACAGCCAGCCCCAGCACACTTCACACCCCTTAAGCAACTCCCCTACATCAAGAGGGGTGTGGTGTGGGCTGGGGATGATCCCATTTCCAAACCAGACGCA
The DNA here is from genome assembly GCA_007449985.2 of Desmodesmus armatus. Lineage (NCBI taxonomy): Eukaryota > Viridiplantae > Chlorophyta > Chlorophyceae > Sphaeropleales > Scenedesmaceae > Desmodesmus > Desmodesmus armatus. Next base: position 232,144 of record VIIQ02000132.1, on the reverse strand, counting down.
GCAGGAGATCCAAGCCAAGCTACAGGCTGCTGGAGAAATAGCTTTCTGCGCTGTTGCTGGGCGGCAAGCCGATCATGTATAGCCAGTGGTTACCCCACCTGTGCGATCTGCAGGTCCTTGGTGTGCATGACCGAGTTGTATGTCTGTTTGCCCTTCAGCATGATGTCCTGGGTCTCAGCAAGCGCCTGACGCAGCGAAGAGATCTCAGAGCGCTGAGCCCTGCAGGTCGCAGAGATGGAAAGCACACAAGGTCAGTACGCTGGCAGGGTGCATCTTAGGTGCCAGCCACATGCAATCGCACTCCCCCCCCCCCCCCCCCCCCACACACACACCAACCACTGTGCCAAAGGGCAATATCACCCCCACCCCCCTACGCCAGCATGACTTATAGTGAGACCAGGGCGGTCGATGTGCAGACCCCAAACCCATGCGCAACAGGCCGGACAAGCTCCGGTTTCTGTGCTGTGCTGTTCCAAGAAGAGCACCTTGACAAGACATCTCTGTCAACTATAAGCGTGCAGAGAGCTCTGTCTCATGCAAAAGATGCCCAGCACGCCCTCCCTCCAACCCAAGCGCCACAACACCAAAAGGCAACGACATGAATGCCCCTGCCGCACTCACTGTATGATCGCTGCCTGTTCGCGCGCCTCCGCCTTTCCCACGCTGGCCTGCCGTGCCTGCAGCTCGTGCTGGATCTGATTGAAACTCAGCACATCCGCCGCCACAGTCTGCACAGGGTGACACATAGCAGGATGCGGCTTTGTTAGTAACTGAGCTTGAGTCCAGTGAGAACACAGCCGATGCTGTGTGCACTGTGACAGTCTGTTGGGCTGCCGGTGCTTTACTCACTGCACAAGGCCGTTGTAGCAACCACCGCCCAGAAGGGTGTCGGCTGTGTGTGGCCACAGTCTACGTGGCAACTAAGGGGTCTGAATGCCACTGCTTCAAGGTCGCGTGCACGAGCTGCTGCTGGCACCATGGGCGGCTAGCATCACAGTAGAACACAGCCTCCATGGCCGGTGCAGCGGCTAGTGCACGCGATCTTGAAGCTGCAAGGGTGTTGGCCCCAGACACGCACATCATCGTACATTTGTTGCCCAAGCACAACTGCTTCCTCAGCACACTGCAACATGGAGGGGCACTGAAATGCATAGGGCGCACCTGAGGGTCATCCACTTCTATCACCCGATGTGGTTGAGAGGGTGGTCCAGCCACTGTGATGCGCACAACACGCTTCTCAGCCTGCATTCAAAGAGATGACACAGACACTCCTGCTGTTTATGACTCTGTTGTGAGTGCACGCTGCTTTTGCAGCGCCAACTCTCGCTGCAACTGCACATGGTAGGGCAACACAACAAGCCAACAGCAACAGCCAGAAATGAGAGGTCCCTGGTGTGACGGTGATAGTTTGGCACAACAGCGGAGCTGTTCTGATCAGTCCTGCTGCTGTTGTTTGGGGTTATGTATGACAAAAGAAGGTGCGTAAGACTTCCAAGGAGGAGAAGTCTTGCTTGGTTCATCCAAAAACACACTATCCAGAACCCACCTGAGCGTAAGTGCGAACCAGAACCCGGGTAGGCCTGCTGCTTGTGCTGCTGCTGTTGCAAAACCCATGCTTTGCCGCGTGAGCTCCAGCTGCTGTGCTGCTGCTGCAGGCATGCTGCTGCGCCTATTGGAAGTGAAGAGACACACATAAACACAGCTGGGTTGGTGAGTCAGCCACGGTGTCGACAGCGGCAGCTGCCCAACAACAGCAGCTGACCAACAGCCGCTGACACAAGGAGTTGGATGCCAGCAGCTAACCACTGCCTGCAGGGTACACGCACTACCAGACACGCAGCCAGCACCGATCCAGGCCCCAAGTGCATGCTTGACAAGCGCTAACTCTAACCAGCCTGGGAGGTACAGTAGGATAGAAATGCATCCGGCCAAACCCCCCACCTGAAGGGCTGGGCTGAAAGGCATGTACTGGATCTGGTGCTGAGTATGTCTGGGCACCAACGACTGCTGTTGACTGAGCTGGAGCGCCCGAGCCTGGGGCAGAACACAGTTGGGATGGTGAGGGTGCACAGTTGAGAAGATTCTCCGACAGCACGGACAGCTGGCATCCACCGTGCTGAGAGACACGTCACAGTTCCCTGAAGCTCAACAAACCTGCATGTTGGGTCCTTCCCGAGCAAGGAAACGCCAACGAAGCTCGACACACACGGACAAGTCCGATGCACTGTAGACAGCCAACGGAACAGCGTGAAATCAAACTATCTACCGCCGACCGCTCGGGACCGGCAAGGATCGCAAGACGAGAACAATGTTGAGCGGAGGAAATGGTATGCTTGGGAGGCAACCTTGACGTGCATTTATAGGCTTGTGGACAAACCCCAGAAATGCGTTCACTGCCGAGCGACGGCAAGGTGCTACACCAGCCTGTATAAACCCTAGGTCACAGGCTTGATCACTGTCAGCTATTGTGTGGTGTGCTGTTTGGGACTCCTTCGTTTTGTAGAGGTTGAAGTGTTGGTGTTGCTCTTTCAAAGCTCCCACATGCATGCAACATGCAGCCTACCATCCAGCCACGCTCCGCCAGCAGGGCGTTCAAACTCCCACTGCTGCAGCAGAACCAAAACAAGCCAAAGAAGGTGATCACGAGGGATACCTTCTTCATGCCCGCACGTATGTCTTTGTACTCATCACCTTACCAGGGGTATGGCCACCCCTGCAGGTCGCAGTTGACGAACCAGCTGCCAGCGCCATTGATGCTGAAGCACCAGCCCAGCTGCTGCCACGCCCCTGCAGCCGCCCCTTCAAGCTGCCTGTGCCGCAAGCCAGCAGCAACCAAGGCCCCAGCCAAGCAGCAGCCTCGCCGTCAGCTGCTGGCATCACCTACGACACCGCAGCACAGTCACGCAGCTTCCGCACCCCTCTGAGGCCCAACAGCAGCAGCAAGCTAACAACACCAGGCACAGCAGCTCTGCAACAGCCTGATGCAGGTGGCAGCAACACACCAAGGGCAGCAGCAGTCTTCCCTCCAGCACCAGCACCAGCACTACCACTGAAGCGCGGCACAGCTGCGGCCAGCACAGGGCTGCTGCTGCCACCTGTGCGCAGAAGGCGCCTGTCAGCAACAGCCACAGCACCATCAGCTCCACCCAACAGTGCAGCACAAGCGAACCCAGCAGCAGCAGCAGCAGGGGCTGGTCCAGGTACCACCACCAGCAGCAGCACCCTTGGCCTTGTTGCTGCTGAACCAACATACCAGCAGCATGCATCAGCACAGGCGGTTTCAAGCTGTGGCTCCCTGCAGGACAACGCAGATGTCCCTGCAAGCAGGTCAGACCAGCAGCAGCACAGCACACCAACCTTCAGCACACCAGCCCCCAGCCCAGCACAGCAAGCAGCTGACTTGCAGCAGTCAGCAGCAGTGGGTGCCTTCAACGTCGCTGCAGCTGTGGTACCTGGCGCGCAAGCCATGCCAACTGCTGCAGATGCCATGGCAGTTGATACAGGAGCCACAGCAGCAGCTGCAGGAGGCACAGCTGTTGCACCATATGCAGACATCAGGGATGCCATGGCAGATGCTGAGCCCCTGCCTGCTGCTGCTGCCGCCCTAGCAACCTTGCCTGCAGAAGCAGCAGCAGCAGCCTCTGTGGGCACAGCAGAGCACAGCCCAGACACACAGAGCGCCTCACAGCATGCTGCTGTAGCTGCGCATGGTGCAGCAGCAGGCGGCGGCGGTGATGCCACAGCAGCGGGATTCAGCTGCACACTAGAGGGTAGCGCAGCAGGATTACCACTTCCAGCAGCACCAGCATCAGCAGGATCCCAGCCAGCAGCAACAGGGCTAGCTCCATCCACGCTAGCACCAGCAGTTGCTGAGACAGACACAGCGACAGCTGCTGAGCCACATACAGCAACAGCAGCCTCAGGTATGTCTGGTTTGACAGAGCCAGCACCAGCAGGATCCACACCAGCAGCACCAGCAGCAGTCACGGGGCCAGACGCAGCAACAGCAGCCTCAGGTGTGGTGGTTCGTGACAGCACAGCCACCACGAAAGGTGCACAGCTGATGCAGAAGGCCACAGATCGCACCACACCAGCTGCAGTTGTGCTGACAGGAGCAGCTGCTGTGGGCAACCGCCCTTGCAGCCAGCATGCGGCAGTCACAGATTCAGACGCAGCTCGACACCAGCCTGCGGCCCATGCATGCCCGCCAGGGGTCACAGACACAGCAGAGGTCACAGATACAGCACCAACAGCACCGGCGGCACCAGCAGCAGCTGGTAGGATGGTGGGGTGTGTGGATGTGGCCAGGCCAGGTCCTGCCAGCAATGCCTCAGCAGCAGCAGCAGCAGCAGCAGGAGCAGCAGCGGTGGCAGGAGCTGCAAGAGTGCAGCCAACTGCCATGGAGTGCGCTTTGGAGGTGGGTGCAAGCATACTGCCTGCCAGCAATGGCAGGTACGCACATGTGCTGTACAGTAGAAGCTTGGATGCAGACATGTTGCATGCTAGGAGGTAGCCAGGAAGGTGCAAGGATACTGCTAGCTGTGTTGGAGTACACCAGTTGCTGCAGATGCAGACGCGCTGCATGCTGGTATGTCACCAAAGGTGCAGGCATACTTCCAACCTGAGAGAATGCTTACGCGTGATTGCCTGACAACTGGCATGGGCAAGTGATAGCTTAGCGGCATGATTGGCGTCCCCGACATTCACTCTCGTACTGCCACTGCTGCTGCTTGTTGCTGTCGCTGGCCGCAGCGCTTGCCTGCCCCCAAGCTGGGCCACGTGGGGTCAGCATGGGGCACAAGCAGCAACACCCTTCCTGGACTGCGCGAGCTCACAGGTGTGCCATATGCTCACAGGTTGTGGCCTCAGGCAACCACAGCTGATAGGCTGTCATAGGATGTTCTGCATTGCTCAGTGCCTGGCGTGGTGGCGGGTTCGACAGGGCAGGCCCAACAGAGGAACTGTCAGGAGAGCAGCCCTCCAACAAGTGCTGCAGACAGTGCTGCTGGCATCATGTGCATTGCCATACCCTTGTTCAATTTGTGCCGCAAGAGTCCGTGGGGGCAGGCCGCATGGGCATCGTTATTGAGATGTCTCAATCACATGTCGACGTGCGTCTGCTTCATGACACACAATATGTTATCGGCCTCTGATTTCAGGACTGTCAGACAGACGCAGATGCAGAACAAAGACGCTTGCGCAACACACAGGCGTCACACCCCAGTAGTTTTCATATGTACATCATCCTCAACCACCTCAATCTTGCTGTTGTGCCGCCTGCAGCCAACATGCCCACCCTTCAGCCTCCAGCAGGCAGTGGTGCTCTGGACACCCAGCAGCTCATGCAGCAGCTGCACCAGCACAGCAGGGGCGTGGCACAGGCACTCATCAAGCACATGGTCCCCAGGCGCAAAGTCGCCCCCAGTGCCGCGCATGCGCATGCGCCCACCACACACCCTCAGGCTGCCGCATCAGCAGAGGCAGCAGGACACAACTACAGCGTCTGTGCAGTGTCTCTTGGTGCTGGGGTGGGTTCGAGTAGGGGTGGTGCAGGGTTGCGGGGGGTTGGTGGTGGTGGTGGCGGTGCAAGCCAGAGAGCAGGCAGCAGGCTGGGGGGTATGCTGACAGCATATTTGTTGGAGGTGCACGAGCAGGGCTTGCTTGTCGAGCTGTACAGTGGAACAGCAGGGCTCCTGGGCGGCCAAGTGCACAGGGGGCAGAGTACTCAGGAGCAGCGGGTTGTGCCACAGGAGCAGCAGCAGAGGGAGGTGTTTTGCATTACAGGGGTTGGTGGTGACAGCAAGCTGTTGCAGGGGCAGCAGCTAGGGGCTGAGGGGATGGGTGGGCCTCCTGGTGACAAGGATGGTGTGTTTGGAGGTGCAGCGGCAGTCAGTAACAGGGTCACGGGCTCTGCTTGTGGCTGTGCAGGCATGTCAGATGCAGCTGCAGCAGCTGCCCTTGGTGAGGCTTGCTTGGTGACTGACTTTAGTGACTGCCAGCCTTTGTTTGCTGTGATGGCCTCACTGCTGGAGTGAGCAAGGGGTGTGATGTGCAGGCGAAGCAGAGAAGGCATGTCCAAGGCAGCTGCAGCAGCTATGGTTAGTGCCTGTTTGCTGGCTCCCGGCCTTCACTGCTAAAGTGATGCAGGGGGCTGCACCGTGTGCAGGAAAAGTGGGGCAGGCCTGGCCAAGGCAGCTGCACTGCTGCTGATGGCGAGGCTTGTTTGGTGACTGATATTAGTAACTGCCAGCGTTTGTTTGCTGCAATGGCTTCACAGCTGGAGTGAAGCAAAGGTGGCAGTGTGCAGGGAAGACTGAGAATATATGTCCAAGGGCGGCTGTGCTTGATGACTGTTTGCTGGCTCCTGTCTGCTGTGAGGGCTTCACTTCACTGCTGGAGTGAAGCAGGGGGCTGCACAGTGTGCAGGGAAGCGGGGCAGGCATGTCAAAGGCAGCTGCAGCAGCTGTGGTCGAGGAGAAATTGAGTTTGGTGACTGACTTCAGTGACTGTTGACATGTCCCTATTTGCTGGCATGGCCCCCCTGCTGGAGTGAGGTGCTGCTGGCGCGTTATTTGGGAAAGTACTGTTTTGCACCTGTGTCATTTTTGTGGCCTGACACTGGCAACGGGTTGATGCTGTTGGGCTTTGGTCAGGAAGGCGTGGAGCGGCGATACCAGCAGCAGTGCATCTGGTTCTTGCACAGCACTTGTGTGCAGCTTTGTTGGTGGACTGCGGCACTGCTGGCAGCTTCTGCTGGTTCTGAAAAGCTGCTGTGCCTACGACATGTTGGGCTGCTGCCGCTATTGCTTGATAGCATGGGCAGCTGCTGCCGATTCAATCGTAGCTTCTGTGCACGGCACATACAAGCGACTGCATTGCAGGTCTGAGCCCAGCAACAGTGGTGGTACAGGTTGACGTGGCTTTTACTTTAAACGGTGTGCCCCGGCCAGAGAGTGTAGCACCAGAACATGTTGCATACAAGACACAGATCTGTTGTGTTGTTCGCCCAGGCTGCAGGCTGTGCTGTTAGTGCAGCAGGGCTGTACCCCTTTCCCCTCCCCAATCCTAATGAAGGCAACTGCTGGACTGGTTTAGACTCCTTTGTGTATCAAGGTCCAGGCTGAATCATCTCACCCGCCTTTACTGCCTGTTGCCCTGCACTAGATGCCGTCACTCAACATGAGCACAGCAGAGTTGCTGTAGAAGGGGGTGACAGGCCCTGAAGGAGTAACTCGGGAGTTAAGCAGCCTGCAGCTTTGCACTGCTTACAAGCACACACTGCTTGGAATGGATATACGAGGTTCTGAAGCTCGCCACATGGGCAGTGACAGAACTGCCGTGGGCTGTGCTCTGCAGCAAGGGTCGCTTTGCTGCTGCTAACAACGCTGCCCCAGCGGTCAAGGCAGCCATGCAGGGGCTCAACAATGCATCTTGCCGCAGTAAAACTGTATCTTGCCGGACAAACAAACGAGTTCGAATGAGGTTGGGGTTATAATTAGTCACATGCCCAAAAGTGACCCGTTAATTTCCTAGGTCGTCCACTACATATTAGGGTGGAAGACTTGTTGTACCCATACTCAATCATCCACCAACAGTGGTCAAGCAGCAAACATATCATAAACATACCCTTGCGGACAATGACTGGGCAGCGGGGCAGCTTCCGTGGAGATTTGGTGGAGACAACAGCAGGTTCATATTGCACAGGTGAGAGCAAATGGCATAGTGGAGTCCTGTTATGACTGTTTCTGAGTGTGTCGCTGCATCCGTCCTGGAGCTTGGCGGTCTTCGGCCTTCTGCTCTATGGTGGGGTTGTCCGGCCCAAGTGATGTGAACAACCAAGCCTCTACTAATACAAAGTTTCATGACTTGCAGATCAGAAGCCGGCAGGGCGCGTACCAGCAAACAGCCCCCAGCAACGCAAAATAGGCCGGCAGCTGCTGTGCGCCCCCAGGAGCAGCCATGTCAGCACCATACAAAGGTGGGTAATTGTTTTCGGTAGCAGTGTAGCAGTATGCGAGCACAGAGGCTCAGGGATGTGCTGCCAGTGCTGCTGCTCAGCCTCCCACAACAGACAGCAGCAGGCACCCAACAGGAAAAACAAAGCAGCAACAGGTTTCTCCAGGTTCCTTGTGCAGCTGGTGTTGACAGCAGCAGCACACGCAAGGGCTGGTCACGGCTGTAGCGGGTGGTGGCCCCTCTCTCTGAATTACAGGCCAGGGTAAAAACCCACCACCACGCCGTGACTGACAAATGCCTGCCCAGCCTAGCTGTGTCGTTGTGTTTGGAAGGGGCTTACGGCCTCCAACAGACACGATGCATGCAGCTCTGGCTGGGAGTGTGACTGCAGCAGCGTGTCAGTGCTGCAGTCAACTGCAGCAGCAGCGGCAACATCTACAGCAGCAGCACACGCAAGGGCTGGTCACGGCTGCAGCGGGTGGTGGCCCCTCTCTCTGAATTACAGGCCAGGGTAAAAACCCACCACCACGCCGTGACTGACAAATGCCTGCCCAGCCTAGCTGTTTCGTTGTGTTTGGAAGGGGCTTACGGCCTCCAACAGACACGATGCATGCAGCTCTGGCTGGGAGTGTGACTGCAGCAGCGTGTCAGTGCTGCAGTCAACTGCAGCAGCAGCGGCAACATCTACAGCAGCAGCACACGCAAGGGCTGGTCACGGCTGCAGCGGGTGGTGGCCCCTCTCTCTGAATTACAGGCCAGGGTAAAAACCCACCACCACGCCGTGACTGACAAATGCCTGCCCAGCCTAGCTGTGTCGTTGTGTTTGGAAGGGGCTTACGGCCTCCAACAGACACGATGCATGCAGCTCTGGCTGGGAGTGTGACTGCAGCAGCGTGTCAGTGCTACAGTCAACTGCAGCAGCAGCGGCAACATCTACAGCAGCAGCACACGCAAGGGCTGGTCACGGCTGTAGCGGGTGGTGGCCCCTCTCTCTGAATTACAGGCTAGGGTAAAAACCCACCACCACGCCGTGACTGACAAATGCCTGCCCAGCCTAGCTGTGTCGTTGTGTTTGGAAGGGGCTTACGGCCTCCAACAGACACGATGCATGCAGCTCTGGCTGGGAGTGTGACTGCAGCAGCGTGTCAGTGCTACAGTCAACTGCAGCAGCAGCGGCAACATCTACAGCAGCAGCACACGCAAGGGCTGGTCACGGCTGTAGCGGGTGGTGGCCCCTCTCTCTGAATTACAGGCCAGGGTAAAAACCCACCACCACGCCGTGACTGACAAATGCCTGCCCAGCCTAGCTGTGTTGTTGTGTTTGGAAGGGGCTTACGGCCTCCAACAGACACGATGCATGCAGCTCTGGCTGGGAGTGTGACTGCAGCAGCGTGTCAGTGCTACAGTCAACTGCAGCAGCAGCGGCAACATCTACAGCAGCAGCACACGCAAGGGCTGGTCACGGCAGTAGCGGGTGGTGGCCCCTCTCTCTGAATTACAGGCCAGGGTAAAAACCCACCACCACGCCGTGACTGACAAATGCCTGCCCAGCCTAGCTGTGTCGTTGTGTTTGGAAGGGGCTTACGGCCTCCAACAGACACGATGCATGCAGCTCTGGCTGGGAGTGTGACTGCAGCAGCGTGTCAGTGCTACAGTCAACTGCAGCAGCAGCGGCAACATCTACAGCAGCAGCACACGCAAGGGCTGGTCACGGCTGTAGCGGGTGGTGGCCCCTCTCTCTGAATTACAGGCTAGGGTAAAAACCCACCACCACGCCGTGACTGACAAATGCCTGCCCAGCCTAGCTGTGTCGTTGTGTTTGGAAGGGGCTTACGGCCTCCAACAGACACGATGCATGCAGCTCTGGCTGGGAGTGTGACTGCAGCAGCGTGTCAGTGCTACAGTCAACTGCAGCAGCAGCGGCAACATCTACAGCAGCAGCACACGCAAGGGCTGGTCACGGCTGTAGCGGGTGGTGGCCCCTCTCTCTGAATTACAGGCCAGGGTAAAAACCCACCACCACGCCGTGACTGACAAATGCCTGCCCAGCCTAGCTGTGTTGTTGTGTTTGGAAGGGGCTTACGGCCTCCAACAGACACGATGCATGCAGCTCTGGCTGGGAGTGTGACTGCAGCAGCGTGTCAGTGCTACAGTCAACTGCAGCAGCAGCGGCAACATCTACAGCAGCAGCACACGCAAGGGCTGGTCACGGCTGTAGCGGGTGGTGGCCCCTCTCTCTGAATTACAGGCCAGGGTAAAAACCCACCACCACGCCGTGACTGACAAATGCCTGCCCAGCCTAGCTGTGTTGTTGTGTTTGGAAGGGGCTTACGGCCTCCAACAGACACGATGCATGCAGCTCTGGCTGGGAGTGTGACTGCAGCAGCGTGTCAGTGCTACAGTCAACTGCAGCAGCAGCGGCAACATCTACAGCAGCAGCACACGCAAGGGCTGGTCACGGCAGTAGCGGGTGGTGGCCCCTCTCTCTGAATTACAGGCCAGGGTAAAAACCCACCACCACGCCGTGACTGACAAATGCCTGCCCAGCCTAGCTGTGTCGTTGTGTTTGGAAGGGGCTTACGGCCTCCAACAGACACGATGCATGCAGCTCTGGCTGGGAGTGTGACTGCAGCAGCGTGTCAGTGCTACAGTCAACTGCAGCAGCAGCGGCAACATCTACAGCAGCAGCACACGCAAGGGCTGGTCACGGCTGTAGCGGGTGGTGGCCCCTCTCTCTGAATTACAGACCAGGGTAAAAACCCACCACCACGCCGTGACTGACAAATGCCTGCCCAGCCTAGCTGTGTCGTTGTGTTTGGAAGGGGCTTACGGCCTCCAACAGACACGATGCATGCAGCTCTGGCTGGGAGTGTGACTGCAGCAGCGTGTCAGTGCTACAGTCAACTGCAGCAGCAGCGGCAACATCTACAGCAGCAGCACACGCAAGGGCTGGTCACGGCTGTAGCGGGTGGTGGCCCCTCTCTCTGAATTACAGGCCAGGGTAAAAACCCACCACCACGCCGTGACTGACAAATGCCTGCCCAGCCTAGCTGTGTCGTTGTGTTTGGAAGGGGCTTACGGCCTCCAACAGACACGATGCATGCAGCTCTGGCTGGGAGTGTGACTGCAGCAGCGTGTCAGTGCTACAGTCAACTGCAGCAGCAGCGGCAACATCTACAGCAGCAGCACACGCAAGGGCTGGTCACGGCTGTAGCGGGTGGTGGCCCCTCTCTCTGAATTACAGGCCAGGGTAAAAACCCACCACCACGCCGTGACTGACAAATGCCTGCCCAGCCTAGCTGTGTCGTTGTGTTTGGAAGGGGCTTACGGCCTCCAACAGACACGATGCATGCAGCTCTGGCTGGGAGTGTGACTGCAGCAGCGTGTCAGTGCTACAGTCAACTGCAGCAGCAGCGGCAACATCTACAGCAGCAGCACACGCAAGGGCTGGTCACGGCTGCAGCGGGTGGTGGCCCCTCTCTCTGAATTAGAGGCCAGGGTAAAAACCCACCACCACGCCGTGACTGACAAATGCCTGCCCAGCCTAGCTGTGTCGTTGTGTTTGGAAGGGGCTTACGGCCTCCAACAGACACGATGCATGCAGCTCTGGCTGGGTGTGTGACTGCAGCAGCGTGTTAGTATTGTGCCCTTCAAATGGTGGTGACAAATCAGCAGCTGTATCATCACTGCCTTGGGCCAGATGATAAGGCAGCACACTCACCATCACCATGCACACATATTTGCTTACATGCTCTATGGGGGTGCTGGCGCCCTGAAAGCAGTCCAATTCTGCTTTCCCCCGGATATACTTCACACATCCGCAGCCGTGGCATGATGTCAATGGACCGCACCTTGTGCAGCGATTGAGCGCATTGATTGTGCCTGTGTTGCCTTTTGTGTATGCCCCCTCATATTACAGGGCTGCCCATGTTGTGGAGAACATCTTAATACCTTCCACGCACTGGCCTGCACCTACAAGACGATATCTGACTGTCCTTATAACGGTTGCATGAATGATACACTAAGTTCTGTGTAAGTTCTTACACACCCCCATACACTACCACCACAACCCCCCAAGCCCCCTGCTGGTACGCCATCCGACATACCCTGTCATACCATTTCATCCCAAGATAGGACCCTCATGTGTCACGCATGTCGCATTTCACACATCCAAATCAAATCAAAGTTACACCGGTAGCTATGAGGCTCAAGAGAGTCCGCCACATGCCTGCAGCTGCCAACCAAATCAAAGAGAAACTGACAATACCCCCATATTTCACTCTGAGTACTATCAGAACTTCTCGCCTCGCACCGCACCCATGAGTGGTCCTGTGAACTCTGAGTAATCTGAGTAATCCCTTTTTTGTTGGAGTCCCCAGCCTGCCACTTTGGCATTCTGCCCACTCCCTCCCACTCTGCCCACTCCAGGACACTCAAGCTGGATTTTCGCAAGTCCCCAGCCTGCCATTCTGGCATTCCGCCCATTCCCTCCCACTGCCACTCGAGGCATCCAAAAAGCAAAGTTATACCTGTAGCTATGAAGCTCAAGAGCGCATGCAAGCCATTCAATGATATCACGGAGATAATAGAACAAACCAGAAGGAACAAAATACTGAGGATCAAAACAGAGAAGCCTCTTGCTGTTGTGCCGCCTGCAGCCAACATGCCCACCCTTCAGTCTCCAGCAGGCAGTGGTGCTCTGGACACCCAGCAGCTCATGCAGCAGCTGCACCAGCACAGCAGGGGTGTGGCACAGGCACTCATCAAGCACATGGTCCCCAGGCGCAAAGCCGCTGCCAGTGCCGCGCATGCGCATGCGCCCACCACACACCCTCAGGCTGCCGCATCAGCAGAGGCAGCAGGACACAACTACAGCATCTGTGCAGTGTCTCTTGGTGCTGGTGTGGGTTGGGGTAGGGGTGGTGCAGGGTTGAGGGGGGTTGGTGGTGGTGGTGGTGGTGCAAGTCAGGGAGCAGGCAGCATGGTGGGGGGTATGCTGACGGCATATTTGTTGGAGGTGCACGAGCAGGGCTTGCTTGTCGAGCTGTACAGTGGAACAGCAGGGCTTCTTGGCTGCCAAGTGCACAGCAGGCAGAGTACTCAGGAGCAACGGATTGAGCGGCAGGAGCAGCAGCAGAGGGAGGTGTTTTGCATTAGGGGTTGGTGGTGACAGCAAGCTGCAGCAGGAGCAGCAGCTAGGGGCTGAGGGGATGGGTGGGCCTCTTGGCTGCAAGGATGGTGTGTTGGGGGTGGCAGCAGCAGCTATAGCCAGTGATGGGGTCACAGGCTCTGCTGGTGGCTTGTCAGGCATGGCAAAGGCCGCTGCAGCAGCTGCGGTTGCCGATGATGTTTCTATGACTGACTTTAGTGACTGCCAGCCTTTGTTTGCTGTGATGGCCTCACTGCTGGAGTGAAGCAAGCGGTGTGATGTGCAGGCAGAGAAGGCATGTGCAAGGCAGCTGCAGCAGCTATGGTTAGGAACTGTTTGCTGATTCCAGGCCTTCACTGCCAAAGTGATGCATGGGGCTGCACCGTGTGCAGGAACAGTGGAGCAGGCCTGGCCAAGGCAGCTGCACTGCTGCTGATGGCGTGGCTTGTTTGGTGACTGATATTAGTAACTGCCAGCGTTTGTTTGCTGCGATGGCTTCACAGCTGGAGTGAAGCAAAGGTGGCAGTGTGCAGGGAAGACTGAGAATATATGTCCAAGGGCAGCTGTGCTTGATGACTGTTTGCTGGCTCCTGTCTGCTGTGAGGGCTTCACTTCACTGCTGGAGTGAAGCAGGGGGCTGCACAGTGTGCAGGGAAGCGGGGCAGGCATGTCAAAGGCAGCTGCAGCAGCTGTGGTCGAGGAGAAATTGAGTTTGGTGACTGACTTCCGTGACTGTTGACATGTCCCTATTTGCTGGCATGGCCCCCCTGCTGGAGTGAGGTGCTGCTGGCGCGTTATTTGGGAAAGTACTGTTTTGCACCTGTGTCATTTTTGTGGCCTGACACTGGCAACGGGTTGATGCTGTTGGGCTTTGGTCAGGAAGGCGTGGAGCGGCGATACCAGCAGCAGTGCATCTGGTTCTTGCACAGCACTTGTGTGCAGCTTTGTTGGTGGACTGCGGCACTGCTGGCAGCTTTATATTACAGGGCTGCCCATGTTGTGGAGAACATCTTAATACCTTCCACGCACTGGCCTGCACCTACAAGACGATATCTGACTGTCCTTATAACGGTTGCATGAATGATACACTAAGTTCTGTGTAAGTTCTTACACACCCCCATACACTACCACCACAACCCCCCAAGCCCCCTGCTGGTACGCCATCCGACATACCCTGTCATACCATTTCATCCCAAGATAGGACCCTATCAAGATAGGACCCTGTCCATGCGGCAAAGGCAGCATGCTCGGGGTACCTGTCGAGGGTAACGCCCCGTGGCAGCAGCGTCTACATGCAGCGGCTATCTGGTGTGGTGTGATGCCGTGGCAAGGTATCTTTGAAGGTTCCCATGTCAGGTGGCGAGAAGGAGCAGCCTAGCTGCGTGGACAGTCAGGGAGCAGCAGCAGCAGTAGTGCATGAGAGTGCTGTGGCTTGGATCGAGCTGTCTGCCACACAGCTCACAGGATCACCCGCCCTATCCCACAACACGGACATATGGATGCCACATGGATGGTTTTCTGGGGCGGTTTTCAATATGTGGTTGCACAGCAGCTGAAGTGGTGACCTGGCGAACAACTACTGTTGTGGGTTGCAGAGCTCTGCTCACCCAGCTACGCCTAGTGCTTGCTTGGGGCACTCGAGCGACTTGCTGACCACAGGTCCTTGGGAATACCACTACAGTAGTTTGGTTTTGGTTTTGAAACCACACAGCAGCATGTTTGGGGTGGTCGTCAGCAGCCCGTTTCAGCGCTGCTGCTTTTATGCCCTTTGTATGCCTGCGTTGTGGCCGTAACTGGCACAGGCTTTCTAGTGTCCTAGGTCACTGGTCGCCTGGTGGTGTCTTGCTTGTCTTGCACCAAGGTCGATTTGCTGCTTGCAGCTTGCTGCATGCACAATGAACCTGGCCGGAAACACGTGTAATGATGATGATGATGATGATGATAGGACCCTCATGTGTCACGCATGTCGCATTTCACACATCCAAATCAAATCAAAGTTACACCGGTAGCTATGAGGCTCAAGAGAGTCCGCCACATGCCTGCAGCTGCCAACCAAATCAAAGAGAAACTGACAATACCCCCATATTTCACTCTGAGTACTATCACAACTTCTCGCCTCGCACCGCACCCATGAGTGGTCCTGTGAACTCTGAGTAATCTGAGTAATCCCTTTTTTGTTGAAGTCCCCAGCCTGCCACTTTGGCTTTCTGCCCACTCCCTCCCACTCTGCCCACTCCAGGACACTCAAGCTGGATTTTCGCAAGTCCCCAGCCTGCCATTCTGGCATTCCGCCCATTCCCTCCCACTGCCACTCGAGGCATCCAAAAAGCAAAGTTATACCTGTAGCTATGAAGCTCAAGAGCGCATGCCAGCCATTCAATGATATCACGGAGATAGTAGAACAAACCAGAAGGAACAAAATACTGAGGATCAAAACAGAGAAGCCTGACGCTTTTGTGAGGATAATTGTCCTAAGTCCCCAGCCTGCCACTCTGGCATTCTGCCCACTCCCCCCCACTTTGCCCACACCAGGACACTCTAGCTTCAAACTGTCTTGAACCCGCCCCCTTCCAGTGTCGTTCTGTCAATGAATATAAACCCTAGTACCTGCACCCCCTGGGCCCCCCCAAGAAACCCTAAACTGTCCGTAGGGGCTCCGCCGATCCAGAAACCCTAAAGCAGTTGCAGACACCAAAAACCTACTACCTGCCCACAACCCTAACACCCCAGCCCTGCATCCCTACGGGCTCCACAGTACCCCACAGCCGTCTACTTGAGCCCCATCAAAGAAATCAGCGGCCTGGGATATCAGGGTTTTGTGTAGGGCTTATGGTCATGGTGGCAGGAGTAGGGTTTCTGGCTTGGCTCCGCTTGCTGCTTTGTCCGCGAGAACACCCAGCTCACACTGAAGGATCAGCTACTGGGCGGCTGGTGGACTGCTAGAATGGTTCAGAGTGGGTGGCATGGCTCAGAGTGGGCAGAATGCCAGAGTGCAGGGGGGCAGGGGGGTGTCTGGTGGTCTTAGAAAAGAATGCCTTGGTGTGCGCTGAACGGCTCAGAATTCTGGCCAATTCTGGTCAAATTCTGGCCCTGTACTCCGTGTATGTTCTGGGTACAATTCTGTAGTACTCTAATGGGGGGTTGTCCTCTTATGCACCCCCCCCCCCGACCCTGGGGTCACATGCAAGCACTTGACCCCAGGATTATGTGCTGCTGGTGGAGATGTGCTGGTGCCCCGTGTCCTGTCAAATCAAATCAAAACTCAAGGGGCCAAATTGGTTTTTTGGAAGACCGCTGATGACCTCACCAGTGGTATCCAGCGGTTTTGTCTGAGCGCTTCACTGCGAAAGTAACGCAGGGGGCTGCACAGTGTGTAGCAAAGGCGGAGAAGGCATGTCCAAGGCAGCTGTAGATGCTGTGCTTGATGACTGTTTGCTGCTTCAAGCAAGGCTGTTTGCTGTGATGGGGGCTGCACAGTGTGCAGGGAAGAGGGGCTG
This sequence comes from Desmodesmus armatus, assembly GCA_007449985.2. Taxonomy (NCBI): domain Eukaryota; kingdom Viridiplantae; phylum Chlorophyta; class Chlorophyceae; order Sphaeropleales; family Scenedesmaceae; genus Desmodesmus; species Desmodesmus armatus. The sequence continues at coordinate 215,542 of VIIQ02000132.1, read as the reverse complement.
GCATGTCAAAAGCAGCTGCAGTAGCTGTGGTTGAGGAGAAACTGAGGATGTTGACTGAATTCAGTTTACTGAGTCTTTTGGTTTGCCTTATTACATCAATCAATAAATCCCTCTTTTGCTGTCATGGCCTCACTGCTGAAGTGAGGGGCTGCTGGACCGTCATCTAAGAAGGTACTGTTCTGCAACTGTGTCATATTTGTGGCCTGGCATTGGCAACGGTTTGATGCTGCCGGGCCTTGGTCAGGAGGGTGTTGACTCGATGACAGCAATTATTGTGACCAGCTTTTGGTGCACTGCGGCACTGCTGGAAGCATCTGCTGACAGCTGCTGTGCCTACGACATGTTGGGATGCTGCCACTAATGCTGGATAGCATGGTTAGCTGCTGGTTCTCTTGTACCTTCTGCGCCCATCACAAGCAAGCGACTGCATCGCAGGTCTGAGCCCAGCAACAGTGTCTATAGAGGGCTGGACCATCCACCCCCCTGAGTCTTTCGACTTGAGGGCACCTGCTGGACTGGTTTTCCCCTGTGCATAAACGTTCAGCCTGAGGCATCTCACTGGCATTTACTGACTATACCCTTCTCTTGCCCTCACTCAATATGAGTACAGCACGTTCGCTGTAGGTGGGGGTGACAGGCCCTGAGGGAGTCAACAGCCTGCAGCTGCGCACTGCTCACATCCACAAACTGTATGGGACTGACGGACTAAGCTCTTCTCGTATGAGCTCGCCACATGGGCAGTAAAGGAACTGTTTGTGGGCTGTGCTCATGGAAGCAGTAAGTGGGCTCTGCTGCAGCCGCTGCTGCCAACAACACTGCCTCAGACTCTGAGAGGTCAAGGCAGCCATGCAGAGTCTCAATAATGCATCAAACAAAACAAAGCAGCTTGGCGGTGTTGGAGTTACAATTAGTCACGCCAAAGTGACACCCGTTACCTTTCCAGCTCGTCCACTACAAACCTTGAAGGGTGACGGACTTGTTGATTTCATAAGCACTCATCCACCAACAGTTGTCAAGCAGCACACATATAGCACCTTTGCGACAATGACTGGGCAGCGGGGCAGCTTCCGTGCCGATTTTCGGAGACAACAGCAGGCCCATACCATTAAGGTAAGAGTGAAGAGGCTGTTTTCATGTGATGACTGTTTCCGAGTCTGTCGCTGCTTTCCTCCTGGAGCTGGGCGGTCTTTGGCCTTCTGCTCTAGAAATTGGGTCATCCGGCTCAAGCATTATAAAACATACAGCTAACTATCATACATGATTTCTTGACTTGCAGTTCAGAAGCCGGCAGGGCGCGTACCAGCGGACAGGCCCCAGCAACGCACCAGAGGCCAGCAGCTGCTGTGCGCCCCCAGGAGCAGCCATGTCAGCACCATACAAAGGTGAATAGTGTACTCGGTAACAGTATAGCAGCAAGCGAGCACAGAGGCTCAGGGATATGCTGCCAGCTGGCTGCAGCCTCCCACAACAGACAGCAGCAGGCACTCGATAGGAGTGCCACCGTAGCAGTAGCTTGCTCTAGACTCCCTGTGCAGCTAGTGTCGACAGCAGCAGCACACGCAAGGGCTGGTCACGGCTGTAGCGGGTGGTGGCCCCTCTCTCTGAATTACAGGCCAGGGTAAAAACCCACCACCACGCCGTGACTGACAAATGCCTGCCCAGCCTAGCTGTGTCGTTGTGTTTGGAAGGGGCTTACGGCCTCCAACAGACACGATGCATGCAGCTCTGGCTGGGAGTGTGACTGCAGCAGCGTGTCAGTGCTACAGTCAACTGCAGCAGCAGCGGCAACATCTACAGCAGCAGCACACGCAAGGGCTGGTCACGGCTGTAGCGGGTGGTGGCCCCTCTCTCTGAATTACAGGCCAGGGTAAAAACCCACCACCACGCCGTGACTGACAAATGCCTGCCCAGCCTAGCTGTGTCGTTGTGTTTGGAAGGGGCTTACGGCCTCCAACAGACACGATGCATGCAGCTCTGGCTGGGAGTGTGACTGCAGCAGCGTGTCAGTGCTACAGTCAACTGCAGCAGCAGCGGCAACACCTACAGCAGCAGCACACGCAAGGGCTGGTCACGGCAGTAGCGGGTGGTGGCCCCTCTCTCTGAATTACAGGCCAGGGTAAAAACCCACCACCACGCCGTGACTGACAAATGCCTGCCCAGCCTAGCTGTGTCGTTGTGTTTGAAAGGGGCTTACGGCCTCCAACAGACACGATGCATGCAGCTCTGGCTGGGAGTGTGACTGCAGCAGCGTGTCAGTGCTACAGTCAACTGCAGCAGCAGCGGCAACATCTACAGCAGCAGCACACGCAAGGGCTGGTCACGGCTGCAGCGGGTGGTGGCCCCTCTCTCTGAATTACAGGCCAGGGTAAAAACCCACCACCACGCCGTGACTGACAAATGCCTGCCCAGCCTAGCTGTGTCGTTGTGTTTGGAAGGGGCTTACGGCCTCCAACAGACACGATGCATGCAGCTCTGGCTGGGTGTGTGACTGCAGCAGCGTGTCAGTGCTATAGTCAACTGCAGCAGCAGCGGCAACATCTACAGCAGCAGCACACGCAAGGGCTGGTCACGGCTGCAGCGGGTGGTGGCCCCTCTCTCTGAATTACAGGCCAGGGTAAAAACCCACCACCACGCCGTGACTGACAAATGCCTGCCCAGCCTAGCTGTGTCGTTGTGTTTGGAAGGGGCTTGCGGCCTCCAACAGACACGATGCATGCAGCTCTGGCTGGGTGTGTGACTGCAGCAGCGTGTCAGTGCTATAGTCAACTGCAGCAGCAGCGGCAACATCTACAGCAGCAGCACACGCAAGGGCTGGTCACGGCTGCAGCGGGTGGTGGCCCCTCTCTCTGAATTACAGGCCAGGGTAAAAACCCACCACCACGCCGTGACTGACAAATGCCTGCCCAGCCTAGCTGTGTCGTTGTGTTTGGAAGGGGCTTACGGCCTCCAACAGACACGATGCATGCAGCTCTGGCTGGGAGTGTGACTGCAGCAGCGTGTCAGTGCTACAGTCAACTGCAGCAGCAGCGGCAACATCTACAGCAGCAGCACACGCAAGGGCTGGTCACGGCTGTAGCGGGTGGTGGCCCCTCTCTCTGAATTACAGGCCAGGGTAAAAACCCACCACCACGCCATGACTGACAAATGCCTGCCCAGCCTAGCTGTGTCGTTGTGTTTGGAAGGGGCTTACGGCCTCCAACAGACACGATGCATGCAGCTCTGGCTGGGAGTGTGACTGCAGCAGCGTGTCAGGGCTATAGTCAACTGCAGCAGCAGCGGCAACATCTACAGCAGCAGCACACGCAAGGGCTGGTCACGGCTGTAGCGGTGGTGGCCCCTCTCTCTGAATTACAGGCCAGGGTAAAAACCCACCACCACGCCGTGACTGACAAATGCCTGCCCAGCCTAGCTGTGTCGTTGTGTTTGAAAGGGGCTTACGGCCTCCAACAAACACGATGCATGCAGCTCTGGCTGGGAGTGTGACTGCAGCAGCGTGTCAGTGCTATAGTCAACTGCAGCAGCAGCGTAGTAATCAGCAGCAGCACACGCAAGGGCTGGTCACGGCTGTAGCGGGTGGTGGCCCCTCTCTCTGAATTACAGGCCAGGGTAAAAACCCACCACCACGCCGTGACTGACAAATGCCTGCCCAGCCTGGCTGTGTCGTTGTGTTTGGAAGGGGCTTACGGCCTCCAACAGACACGATGCATGCAGCTCTGGCTGGGAGTGTGACTGCAGCAGCGTGTCAGTGCTAGAGCTTCTCTGATTGCCTGGAGACAGCTCAGGAGCCGGCATCATCGCTGCCATCGGCCAGATGGATAAGGCAACAGACTCACCAGCAGCATGCACACATATTTGCTTGCATGCTTCATGGGGGTGCTGGCGCTCTGTAAGCAGTCCAATTCTGCTTTCCCCCGGCACCTTTGAGAAAGTTCACACACCCGCAGCCGTGGCATGATGTCAATGGACCGCACCCTGTGCAGCGACTGAGCGTACTGACTGTATGCGTGTGCTGCCTTGAGTGTACGCCCTCCCATACGACAGGGTTGCCCATGATGTGAAGAACATCTCAATACCTTCCACCACACTGGCCTGAAGCTACAAGGCAGTATCTAGCTTTCATAAGAATTGTTTGAATGATACTTGATGGGCTGTGTCTTACATGCCGCATGTATGGGGCCCATATACCACCACAACCCCCCAACTTGGCAAGCCCCCTGCGGGTGCGCCAGGTGGCGTACCCTGTCATACCATTTCCTCCCTAGGGAGGGCCCTCTTGTGTCACACATGTCGTAGTTCACATATCCGCCACATTCCTGCAGCTGCCAACCAGTGGGCAATTCAACCCCCAACCCACTCAAGTCTCCTCACGCCCCACCCTACTAGGCTAGGCTCCACCCCAACCCTGGGGTCACATGCAAGCACTTGCCATGAGGATCACGTGCTGTTTGTGCTGCTGGTGCCCCGTGGCCTGTTGGGGTGACATCTCTTTGAACTATCTGAAGACTGCCGATGACCTAGCCGCGTTTGGTTCAGTTTTGCTGTGTTTGTTTGAACATGCGGTTCAAGCCAGGGTCCAGTCCAGCAACACTTAAGGGCCCATGCGGAGCCTTATCCGTCACTAAGCATCTTCTGAGCAGGTGGCCGTCTGATCGGGAACCCCAACGTCTTAGTATGGCTGCCCATCGTGGGCCCCGCCATCCACACACCCTTCTCTCGGAACCAGCCATGGGACACGTGCAGCAGTTGCACAGCGGCATAGCTTAGCATATCTTATGCAACAAACCTTTCACCTAGGTACCTCCCGGAACTGCAGCAGCAGCAAAGCATGAGACGGGTTGGCAGTGGGCCTGTTAGCAACTCCGCTGCTGCAGGATCGGGAAGTGTTTCCGCACGGAAATCTTTTCAGATACCCAAGGTTGACGAGGAGCTCCATGCCGCAGCAGAGCAGGCAGGCCTTGCTGCTGGCATGGCTAGCTTACAGGGCCACTCGGCCACTGTCCTGGCTGGGCAGTTGCAGAAACTCGCAGGGCAGCGCAGCGCTGCTGTTGCAGAGGTGCTGCAATGGACCCAGCAATATGTCCAGGGACTACCCAACTTGGACATCACCCACTTTGCTGCAGCAGCCCCAAGCCTCTTGCATCCCAGCACCAACAGCGAGCTGCTCAACAGCGCTGGGCTGCGTGGCCGCCTGCAGGAGGCATTCTGCAGGGTGCAGCGGCAGCAGCTGTGTCTTGATGCAGACCTTGCTGCCGAGCCAGGCAAGGGTCTGCGCTGGTTCCTGGGCATGTTGTTAGCGATTGTGCACAAGCTCCTGCAGACGGCTCTTGTGAGCCAGCCCGGCAGCAACAGCCACAAGGCCCACGCCCAGCGGTTCCGGGATGTGGTGCAGAGCAGTGTGGTTTTCTGTGACCTTGCCCTGGAAATCATTTCTTGAGTCTTGAGTCAAGCAGTTCCTGCAGCTGCAGCCACAAGCCCCAGCACAGCACCCGGTCATCGCCCCAGCAGCAGCGGCCGAGCCACAGCCCGCCCCAGCAGCAGCCAGCAGCCAGAAGGGCAAGGGCGCAGCGACAGCAAGTGCAGCAGGCGCGCTTGCTGTTGCTGCATGCTTCAAGAGCACTTCTGCTGCTGCAGGAGACGTGCAGGCAGAGCCAGCCAGCACAACTGCCGCCGCAGACGCTCCTGCAGAACGTGTGCAGGCAAGGCACACCAGCACCTCCTCAGCATACGCTGCTGCAGATGGCATGCAGGCAGTGGGCGCCAGCACCTCCGCAGCAGCAGCAGCAGCCACTGCTGACCCTGCAGGCGACCAACCTGCATCACGCAGGCCCCGCGCGCTGCCGCCCAGCAGCCAGCACAGCAGTCCAGTGGCGGCAGCACCTGCGCGCAGTGCAGCAGCTTTGGGTGGAAGTGCTGCAGGCGCTCGCAGGCGCAGCAGCAGTGCAGACAGCAGCATGGGCTCCAGCAGGGGCAGCCACCAGGCCCTGCAGGAGGCAGTGCCGGGGGGTCCCATGTGGCCCAGTTTCTTGCAACAGGGGTCTGCGCAAGGCCTTAGCAGCAGAGCCGCAGTGTTTGCTGCAGTCGCAGCATGCAGGACAGCCGTCCCTGCTGCAGAGGCTGGCCTGCATGAGGGGAGTGGCAGCGCAGCACCGGCAGGCAATAGGGCTGGTGCAGACGCTGCTGCTGCAGTGCCCAGCACACCTGGCAGGAAGCCCGCAGCAGCAACAGCAGCAGCAGCTGCTGCAGCCAGTTCTGCTGTTCCGCGGGTGCAACCTCTGGACTTCTCAGAGCTGCGCAGGGCAGCTGTGGCAGCAGCAGCAGGTGCTGCTGCACCGCGCGAGCCCAAGCATTTGCTGCCCACTGGTGGCAGGATGCCTGCGCAGGGCTCAGCACACACTGCAGGGCACAGCCACAATGCAGCCTGCAGCAGCCCTGCTGGTGCTGTGTGCAGCACAGGCATGCAGGACACCGGGCGCGCTGGTGCTGTCACTGGCGGCAGCACTGAAAACCTCAGCACAGGCAGCAAGCCGCCTCTGCAGGACAAGCACAGGATTGGAGCAGGCAGCTTGATTGCTGCAGAGACCCCTGGCTCAAACAGCAGCAGCACTTCTGCTGCAGCAGCAGCGGCTGCTGCTGCTCCGCCTCCTGGCAGCATGACAGCGCATGCAGTCTCTGCGGCAGCGGCAGCAGCAGCAGCAGCCCATCCTGCGGCAGGTGCTGGGCCAGCACAGGTGGTGCCTCCACAGATTGATGCGGCAGGCAGGTGTGAGGCGTTCACCAGTGGCCACACGGATGCTGCCAGCACAGGCCTGCTGCCGCCTGAAGATATCCTTGAGGGCGCAGCTGGTGGCAGTGGCAGCGGTCCTGCAGGCGCTGCTGCAGGTGCTGCTGCAGGACATGCTGCTGCAAGCTTAGGCAGCAGCTCTGCAGGTGTGGCTGCTGCTGCAGGACAGCAGCCTGTTGAGCCCGTCAGCACCGCATCCGCATGCGCAGAGGGTGCTGCAGGAGACGGGCTGCAGCAAGGTGAACAGAGGGTGGGCGCCTCTGGTGCTGGCAGCAGTGGGACGGTGCCTACTGCACAGCACCAGACAGCCCACCCCGATGCACAGGCAGACCTGCAGGGCAGGCAGGGTGGTGCTGCAGGCAGCGCCTCTGCAGCAGCTGCAATTGCCGCTGGCAGCAGTGACAGCATGGCTACCAGTACTGCTGCTGCTGCTGATGCGGCTGCAGCTGCTGCGGGGCGCAGCATGGCGGGCCAACCCCGTCAAGCCAGCACAGTAGTACCCTCTTCTGCTGACCCCAACAGCACTGACCCTGCTGCAAGGATATGCACGGCTGGGGCTCTTGATGCAGGTATCGCTGCACCCAGTAGTCGCAAGCGCAGGCACAGTCAGGCGCAGGCAGCAACTGGCACTGTCAGTGCAAAGCGCTTGCGACGACTGCCAGACGCTGCTGTAGCGGGAGATGAGCACCGCAAGGCTGGTGTAGGCGCAGCAGGTGGCGATGGTGCAGTGGCAGCGGGCGATAGTGCTGTGGGTGCACCAGGTGGTGCTAGGGGAGCAGCAGAGCCTGCAGAGAATGCTGCTGCAGTGGCAGCAGACATTGCAGGTTCAGATGCAGCAGCGGATGCTGTGGACGCGGCAGAGAACACTGCTGTGGGGGCTGCACTGCACCTGGCGGGTGCTCTACCTGCAGAGGCCGCACTGACTGCTGCTGCAGAAGCTGCAGGGGATGCTGGCCTGCAGCTGCAGGCAGCAGGGAACGCTGTTGAGGAGGAGGCGGTACACGCTGCTATGGGTGGTGGTGGTGCTGCTGCTGCTGCACAGACAACAGGGACTGCGGCTGCAAAGGCAGCAAGGGATGCAGCTGTGCATGCAGCAGGGAATGCTGCTGCAGAGTCGGCAGGGGGTGCGGCTGGGGAGGCAGCAGGGGGCGCTGCTGGTGAGGCCCCAGAGACTGTTGCAGAAGAAGGCGCAGGTGTGCCGGCAGCAGGGGGTGCACAGGCGGCAACCTGCCTCTCTGGCAGTGTTATCTTGGGACCAGCTGGTGATGGTGCAGAGGTTGATGCAAGCAGCCAGCAGCTGCATTCACCGAGTGAGCAGTTGCTGCGCCTGCAGCAGCAGGTATCAGCCAGCCGAGCTGCTGAGCTGGAAGCACAGCATGCACGCGCAGCAGCTGAGAGTAGGGTTGGCAGTGCTGAGGCTGCTGCTGCAGCAGCCCTGCAACAGGCACAGGACAGTAAGCAGCAACAGCTGGCTGCTGAAGATGCAGCTGTGCAGGCGGCAGCAGCCTCTGAGCAGCAGCTGCAGGATGCTCTGGCTGTTAAGACAAGCAGCCACCAGCAGGAGCTGGCAGCTAGCAAAGCAGCCTCAGCAGAAGAGCTGCAGGAAGCTCTGGTCCTGCAGGCCACCAGCCACCAGCAGGAGCTGGCAGCCAGCAAGGCAGCCGCAGCACTTCAGCTGCAAGATGATCTGGCATCACAGTCTGCCAGCCACCAGCAGGAGCTGGCAGCTAGCAAAGCAGCCTCAGCAGAACAGCTGCAGGAAGCTCTGGTCGTGCAGGCCACCAGCCACCAGCAGGAGCTGGCAGCCAGCAAGGCAGCCGCAGCACTTCAGCTGCAAGATGATCTGGCATCACAGTCTGCCAGCCACCAGCAGGAGCTGGCAGCTACCAAAGCAGCCTCAGAAGAACAGCTGCAGGAAGCTCTGGTCGGGCAGGCCACCAGCCACCAGCAGGAGCTGGCAGCCAGCAAGACAGCCGCAGCACTTCAGCTGCAAGATGATCTGGCATCACAGTCTGCCAGCCACCAGCAGGAGCTGGCAGCTAGCAAAGCAGCCTCAGCAGAACAACTGCAGGAAGCTCTGGTCGGGCAGGCCACCAGCCACCAGCAGGAGCTGGCGGCCAGCAAGGCAGCCGCAGCACTTCAGCTGCAAGATGATCTGGCATCACAGTCTGCCAGCCACCAGCAGGAGCTGGCAGCTAGCAAAGCAGCCTCAGAACAACAGCTGCAGGAAGCTCTGGTCGGGCAGGCCACCAGCCACCAGCAGGAGCTGGCAGCCAGCAAGGCAGCCGCAGCACTTCAGCTGCAAGATGATCTGGCATCACAGTCTGCCAGCCACCAGCAGGAGCTGGCAGCTAGCAAAGCAGCCTCAGCACAACAGCTGCAGGAAGCTCTGGTCAGGCAGGCCACCAGCCACCAGCAGGAGCTGGCAGCAGTGAGGTCAGCCGCAGAGCAGCTGCTGCAGGGTGCTCTTGCTGCTCAGGACGCCAGCTATCAGCAGCAGCTGGCAGCAACAAAGACAGCCTTGGAGCAGCAGCTGCTGGGTGCTTTGGCAGAACAGGCTGCCGATTGCCAGCAGCAGCTGGCTTTGAGGCAGGCACACACAGCAGGTGTAGCGCAGCTGTTGCAACAAGAACTAGCAGCTGCCAAGGCCAAAGTAGCAGCAGTAACGGAAGTGTCGGCAGAAGCTCTGCAAACTGCACAGCGTCATGCAGAAGATTTGCGGCAGCAATTGCAGGCCTCTCAGCGCCTGTTTCAGCAGCAACAGCAGCAGCAGCAGCAACAGCTTGCTGATGCACGTGCAGACACTGCAAGTGCGCAGGCAAAAGCAGCAGCCTTGCAGCAGCAGTTGCAGGAGCACGCAGCAGCAGCAGAAGAAAAGCTGGCAGCTGCTGCTGCAGCAGAGGTGAAGGACGTACAGACAGCACAGCAGGCAGCACTTGTTGAACAGTTGCAGCAGCGTGTGCAGGGGCAGCAGATGGCATCCTGCCAGTCTAATGCTGCAGCCTCTGCTGTCAAGGCACCTGCAGTGGCTGCAGAGCAGCAGGCTCAGCAGGCCCTGGACAAAAATCCAGCAGCTGCCGCTGTGTCCCAGCAGCAGCAGCTGCAAGTGCAGCTAGATACAGCGCAGAGCGCAGCAGCAATCACAGCAAAGCAGCTGCAGACAGCAGCAGCAGACCTTGCTGCCTGCAAGGCGGATATGGCCGCCAAGGATGCTGCCACTGCGGCTGCTGCGCAGCAAGCAACGGCAGCAGCAGCGGCAGCAGAGCAGCAGCTGGCAGCCCTGCAGGCCGCAAGCCTTGAGGCAAAGGAGCACCTGCGTGAGACCCAGCAACAGCTGGCTGCTGCACAAGCAGACGCTGCAAATGCGCAGGCACAAGCAGCAGCTTCTCAGCAGGAGCTGCAGGAGCATGCCGCAGCAGCTGAGGCAAAGCTGGCAGATGCTGCTGCAGCAGGTGCAGAAGAGCTGCAAACAGCTAAGCAGACAGCACGACAGCTGCAGCAACAGCTAAACGAGCTCGAGCAGCAGTTGGTGTCCTGCCAGGCTGCCGCAGCGGCATCTGCAGCCGCTGAGGCAACTGCCAAGACAGTTGCGGTGGCTGCTGCACAGCAGGCTCAGCAGCAGCTGGAGCAGCAATCAGCAGCTGCAGGTTTGGCCCAGGAGCAGGAGCAGCAGCTGCAAGTGCAGCTAGATACAGCGCAGAGCGCAGCAGCAGTCACAGCAAAGCAGCTGCAGACAGCAGCAGCAGACCTTGCTGCCTGCAAGGCGGATATGGCCGCCAAGGATGCTGCCACTGCCGCTGCTGAGCAGCAAGCAACGGCAGCAGCAGCGGCAGCAGAGCAGCAGCTGGCAGCCCTGCAGGCCGCAAGCCTTGAGGCAAAGGAGCACCTACGTCAGACCCAGCAACAGCTGGCTGCTGCACAAGTAGACGCTGCAAATGCGCAGGCACAAGCAGCAGCTTCTCAGCAGGAGCTGCAGGAGCATGCCGCAGCAGCTGAGGCAAAGCTGGCAGCTGCCGCTGCAGCAGCGGCATCTGAGCTGCAGGCAGCAACGGAGGCCGCTGCAGCCAGGGTCACTTCTGTCACTGCAGCAGGAGCAATTGAGGTGCAGGCAGCTCAGCAGGCAGCACAACAGCTGCAGCAACAGCTGCTCGAGCTTGAGCAGCAGCTGGTGTCCTGCCAGGCTGCCGCAGCGGCGTCTGCAGCCGCTGAGGCAACTGCCAAGGCAGCTGCGGTGGCTGCTGCACAGCAGGCCCAGCAGCAGCTGGAGCAGCATTCAGCAGCTGCAGGTTGGGCTTGGGAGCAGGAGCAGCTGCTGCAGGTGCAGCTGAATACAGCGCAGAGCGCAGCAGCAGTCACAGCAAAGCAGCTGCAGACAGCAGCAGCAGACCTTGCTGCCTGCAAGGCGGATATGGCCGCCAAGGATGCTGCCACTGCCGCTGCTGAGCAGCAAGCAACGGCAGCAGCAGCGGCAGCAGAGCAGCAGCTGGCAGCCCTGCAGGCCGCAAGCCTTGAGGCAAAGGAGCACCTGCGTGAGACCCAGCAACAGCTGGCTGCTGCACAAGCCAACACTGCCAATGCGCAGGCACAAGCAGCAGCTTCTCAGCAGGAGCTGCAGGAGCATGCCGCAGCAGCTGAGGCAAAGCTGGCAGCTGCCGCTGCAGCAGCGGCATCTGAGCTGCAGGCAGCAACGGAGGCCGCTGCAGCCAGGGTCACTTCTGTCACTGCAGCAGGAGCAATTGAGCTGCAGGCAGCTCAGCAGGCAAAACAACAGCTGCAGCAACAGCTGCACGAGCTGGAGCAGCAGCTGGTGTCCTGCCAGGCTGCCGCAGCGGCATCTGCAGCCGCTGAGGCAACTGCCAAGGCAGCTGCGGTGGCTGCTGCACAGCAGGCCCAGCAGCAGCTGGACAAGCATGCAGCAGCTGAGGGTTTTGCCGTGGCGCAGGAGCAGAAGGCGAGGGACGCAGCAGCGGCAGCACAGCAGGAGCTGGGAGAGCTGCGTGCAGCAGCTGCTGCCAGCAGTATAGAAAGGCAGCAGCTGGCCCAGCGACTGACTACAATGAAGATATGCCTTGACGCTAACAATGTTGCTGCAGCTGCTGCAGCTGATGCTGGCCAGGAAGAGAAGCTGCAGCTGCTCCAGCAGCTATCTCAGATGAGGCAGTCATTGAATGTTGCAAAGAAGGCGACCGCTGCTGCAGAGGTAAGGGCCATTCACAGGCTAGCAGAGTTTGCCCGTGAGAGGTCCGGCAATTTCAGCAGCAGCCTGCTTCCCATGCCAATGGCAACTGGGATGGTGCCAGCAGCACTGCCTGTTTCTGGGGGGGCAGCAGCCGTCCGGCAGTCTGCAGCGGCACAGCCGCAGGGTCCAAGAAGCCTGTCTCACACAACAGGCAGGGACCTTGCCCCGTCAGCAGCGTGGTTGGCAGCAGCACCGGGCCTCCTCGCAGGCAACCATGACCATGGTGTGCAGGCAGCAGCAGCTGGTGCTGGTACAGGTGCCATGCACAATGTACTGCACTATCGCAGCAGCTTTGAGCTTGGGGGCCTGTCTGCCGAGGCTCGTGTGCGCGCGCGAGCAGCGCGGTCTTCGGCAGTAGGAGGCTATTCAGGTGGGTCTGACTGCATAGTGCTCAAGGAGACTCGACTTGTGCAGACTGGCGTTGGTTGATAGTAGCAAGAGAGGGGCCAAACATCTTTTGGTGCAACGCAGCTTGCGAGTAAACCTCCCCTTGGTTCTCCTGCAAACCCCACAAACAAGTAGTGATGAAGCACTTTCAGGTTTACTTGCCTGGTCACCCTGCTGATCATGAATGTTTGTCGTACTCAACTTTTTTGCAGGCATGCCTGGACAGCGCGGCACTGCTGCCAGCGCTGCTGGGTGGGGAGCAGCAGTGCTCGAGCCGCCCGGCAGTTCTGGAGGTGGCTGCGCAAGCAGAGGCCACAGGGCTTTCAGTAGCTACAGCAGCAGCAGCAGCAGCAAGCCATCCCTGCTGCCCAGTGGCAGCGGTCAGGGTGCGCTGCAGCAGCTGGCGGCAGTCGGGGGCGCTAGCGGCATGCCGTGGGGTGAGCGGGTGCCACCCTCTTCCATGTCTTTGGAGGTAACTGCAGCACATGCCGAGGCAGCAGTGGCCGCACCCGTTGCGGCAGCAGTGGCAGCACCTGCTGAGGCAGCAGTTTTGGCAGCACCCGTCTGCAGCTTGGAGGATGCATTGGCCCACATGAAGGTGGTGTCAGAGGAGGTAGCGGGAGCTAAGTGAGCGCTGAGGCGCTGACGCGCGATGATCCCTGGCTGGTCAATGCTGTCCAGTCAGTGGCCAAGAGGTAGGCGGGGTGGCGGTGCTGAGCTGTTTGGTGTCCTCGCTGCTGGCATGTCACAGCCACGGTGGCTATTATGGCCAGTGCCCAGCGCTGCCGAGGTGTTCATGATTAGTGGCACATGAGGAGCAGTGTTCCCGAGTGTGGGTGGGCGTCATGCTGTGCCACAGCCACAGCAGTATGACATGCAACATACCTGCTGGGTGATGTGTGTGGCTGACGCCTAGTTTGTAAGACTGTGCTGGTTATTGTGGGGCAGCATTCTTCCATGTGCCCGCTTGGCACAATGCATGTAGCATGTGCTTGGTGCTTGTGTCATCTGGGCTAGTGGCAGGTGTGATCGCCGCATCACCGATCTGATGTGGTCGCCTGATTGCAGGCGTATGCAGTGATTGCTTTTCTTGGCACACTGCAGGTAGCATGTGTTTGGTGCTCATCTGTCATCTGGGCTAGTGGCAGGTGTGACCGCCGCATCACCGATCTGATGTGGCCGCCTGATTGCATGGTGCATGCAGTGGCTGCTTTCCTTGGCACACTGCAGGCAACATGTGTTTGGTGCTCATTGGTCATCTGGGCTGGTGACAGGTGTGATTGCCGCATCAACGATCTGATGTGGCCGCCTGGTTGCATGGTGCATGCAGTGGCTGCTTGAGCTGCCTAGTTCACTCCAGCATTTTTGAGGGCTCAGACCTGCCGCCAGGTCTGACACAGCCGCTGATGCGGCGTGGTCTCGTTAAAGCAGTGGCACGCTGCAGGGTAAATTCTGCTGGTGTTTGTAGTGACTCAGCTGTGTGGCTGACAGGTTGATACGTCAATGTTTACGACCCAGCAACAGCTGACGTGTGTTGGTTGAGGAGAGAGCAAGGCTGCACCGCTATACCGATGTCACAGGCATGCCAGCAGCTGCGCACACTTCAATTGAAGCAGGCCAGTGTGAAAAGAAAGGGGCATGCACTCATACTACTGGCCTACACTATGCAACAATGACAGTAAGGTGACTTCCAAAAGACATATCCTAGGCAGCTGCCAGAGACGTGCTGCGATTATGCATCAGCCAAACATGTTGCGCAAAGGTTACATTATGCACCCAAGTCTCAACAGCACCTCAGCCCAGCAAGTCAAGGGACAACCATAAAGTGTCTTCATGCTCTCAGAGACTGCAAGCCCTGGCACATCAGGTGGCTGCTGCCCAATTCAAAACTCATGGACAAAGCACACAGATGGCATGCATTGGGTCAGCGCAGCAGCACAACGGCTGCAGTTTTGAAGATTAGTGGGGTGGCTGCAATCCCCTGTATGTGCAAACAATCCTTTCAGCCCAAGACAAAACTGGAGAGGGATGATGAGAGCAAAGCGCAGTCCCAACATGTCGACATGTGACGTCACAACAAACAAAGTGTGAGTAAAGTGGCAGACACCACTACAGTTCATGGATGCTGCAAAGTCCTTTGTGTCCTGGCATGCATTGCAGAATCCTTCAGTAGACCCATCACCCACAGCCTGTGGGCCTGTGGGCCACAGGGGCTTTGGGTCAACAGGTACCATCCATCAGACAGGTGTGCTTGCTGTGTTGCACAATCATTCAACAAAAGCAGTCTAGCAAGAGCTACAACAGTCGCAGCCACTGACTGGCCAGGCATGTGGGTGGCCCACAGCAAACAAGGAACACTATTGCCAAACTCAAACTGCAGCTGTGCACCAGTGTGCATGTCCTCCAGGGCTCATTCACAACTGCACCTGTGCAAGGGCTGCACAAGGCGGCCATCGCTCACCAGGATCCACAACAATCACCACAGCACAACTGCAGTCCACTCACTCAAAATATCAGTGAGCCTCAGGGCCCTTATGGGGTTCAAAAACCCAGGGGTTTGTTGCCAGCCTAAAACCCAGGGGTTTGTCTACCAAGTACATCTTCAGCCCGCCGTACTGACTGGCAGCATCACCACCAACTCTCACAGCCCAAACTCTGCCGGCGCACTTTGCCACTTTGTGCAGACCATGCATTCCCTGTGCTGAACTGCACAGAACGTCCCCTCCAAGCCCAACAAGCACTACACACAGCACATAAACAACGCGCACGCTCAATGCATAGCTTCATCTCGGGATCCCCTGCAGGGTATAGGATTCCTGATGCACCAGGCTAATCAAGAGCAGGGGCTTCTCAGGGCTCGTTTCCAAACATCCCACTGATCACTCCCCCAGCCCGCCTCATCGTCAGCACTGTGGCACCAATTTGAAAAGGTCGCACCTTGACATAGCACTTTCCCTCGGCCTCATTCCAAGTCCAGTACTGCCGTGCCCTGTACTGATAATGCCTCTCCATCAATGTGGTACCAGGGGCCGTCAGCGCCCCCTTACAGCACTCCTGCCAGGTTTTGGCGGGAAAGCCGTTCCTAAATCCTCCCTCCTGTGCTGTGCCGTAGGGATCCGATGCAGAGGCCTTCACAATGCCATCAAAAGCAATGCCTTTGAACAGCCACACAGGGCCGTCACAGTCGTTTGACTGTTCCACCAGAGCTGAGGTGCCTTGAGTCATGAGGCCTGCATTGGTCCTGTACATGATGCTGGCGGTGACAGAACCCTGGATGCAGGTGGCAGAGGGGCGATGCAGCAGCAGCAGCAGCAGCAGCAGCAGCAGCAGCAGCAGCAGCAGGTTGCGGTTTGATCATGGTCATGCTGGCTGTGACGAAACCCTGCATGTAGGTGGCAGGTCCGATGCACCAGCAGCAGCAGCAGAAGTCTGCGAGATCCTTATGCCTGATTTTCCCACATGCGATGATATCAGCCAGTTGATGAAGGGCTGCACAGCTGTGCATTGGCATCAGCGACGCACGCAATGTTGACAACATAACACAGTAGGCTGTTAGCTCACCTTGTCCAGCCCAAACATCTCACAGCTGCTGTCCTTCATGTGCCAAAGTTGACAGCCTGCTGTATCTGCACAAGCTTTGCAGCATCCATCGCTGGATGTCACAACAACAGAGCCGATCTTCCCGCCCTTGAGTTGCAGTGATGTTGTCGTGAGGGCGTTGCAGGTGGGAGTCGCAATCGCCTCCAACAACTGCCTTGCTGTTGCAGTAGTACAGGGGAAGAATGCTGCTGATGCCAGCAGCAACAGCACAGCTCCGACACGCCCGTGCATAAGAATGTGATGTTTGAGCCGCAGAATGGCAGTTGATTGCGACCTGTTGCTGATGCAGAGGCAATCCGACGATACGTGCAAGCGAAGCAAGATCACAGGAGAAGGTGGTAAAGTGTGTGATATACCAGGATGTACTTTGTTGAGTCTGCAATTGTTGGTGGGGAGGTGTCCGGAACCATATATGGCTGTGAGATGCCGGTCAAACAGTCCTGTCACCCTGTTGCGGAACCTCCGGTGATGGTCGATCGGCGACCATCGGGATGGCGCATTGAAATATTATGCTGTTTCAGGGATGTCGAAGGTGGCAAGCAGCAGCGCTGGTGGTCAATTGGGTGTGTAGGCTGAGCAACACTTGAGTGATCTGAAGATCTTCTTGCTGTGAGTTGGCTGGATTGAACAGCATGAACAGTGCAGTGATGTGAAGCAGCATGGATGTAGATGGTCTCGCAGCTTGGGGGCATGTCAATGCAGATGTTCACGCAGGGCGTCTAGACGTCTAGACGCGTCATCAACCGTACGGTTGATCTACCACAACACAAAACAGTGCTGATGTCCGTGTGAACGTTCTGGCCAGACGGACATGGGACATTTATTATGGCCGCTGTAGCAACAGCAGCATTGCCTTGCGCACAAACACCAACCAACTGCGCACTGCGCGCACCCCTTGAGCACATCATGCTGAGTGCAAGCTGGTCCCTAGCTTGCAACTCATCAATGCCTCATCAGTTGCGGCAGTCGCAAGAAGCACAAGCAGATGATTGTCTTTTTCCTGGAAGCCACAGCGTGACCTGCAGATGCAGGGCGTGTAGAGGCCCACACACTCGGGACCATCAACCAAAAAGGGTCAAGCTGTGCTGCGGACACTGCTGGTGGAAAGCCCAGCCCAATTGAAACTGGCAGTTTATGGCAGCTGCAGTTGCTTGCAGCCGGGGTGCCCAACGTGCCCTACTTCCACAGTAGGCCTGGGACACAGTGATCCCATACACGCTGTCTCTGCGTCTGTCCTGAACGGATGCTCTACCTAGCACACTCACTACCCTCACCCACGCCCTGCAATACCCCAATCATCACCCCCACAACACAACGCAGCACCCCTAAAACCCCAAAGTCTGTACACAGCAGCTTCATGCCTCACGCCTCCCTAGCATTGTCCTCTGCTGCTTTCACCAGCGGCTGCTGCTCTTCCTGCACACCGCTGCGCTGCTGCTCCGACTGCGTCGGCGACACTCGCCCTGCTAGCCCGTACCGCCGCTGCAGTGCGTTGCAGTAGTCCACATATGCAGGGTCACGCAACAGGTGCGCCTCCTCGGTCTTTGCCCGGGCATAGTACACCAGGTTTATCAGGGCTAGCCGCACACAGCGCTTGAAGGCCATCGATATGCCGTCATGAGGTGACCAGGGCACTGCAATGAGCCACCACGAGATGTTCTTGCAGATGTAGGCTGGGTGCCGTAGGAACGCGTATGGGCCGCTTGTGATGATACCCTGAGGCCAAATGGAACCGACAGGCAAGAGGAAAACCAGCGGCAGTCGATCAGGCACAAGTGCGGCCAGTCGAAGAAAGTGCTGATACTGCAAACTGACTAGCACATGCCAGGAAATGGAGGGGCATGTTGAATGTGGGGGCCAAGCTGCACCGAACTTGTGCCTCCGCTCTACCCTGCTGCACATGCTCACACTCCAGGCTGTAGCTGCACCTTTCACAGGATCCAGCCCCTTTCCCCAAAGGTCCATGTACATCAGGTCAGTGTGCAGGACAGGCCCCTGAGTGGACGACACTCACCCGGTTAGTGAGGTTACTGAACCTCATTCCGAACGCAACAGTAGCCCAACTGTAGATAGTGCTGAGCACCAAGATGCTGAGACCCCAGGACCAGAACAGCCAGCGTGGGGACTCCCTGTAGTAAATGCCCCAGGCATTCTCAGGGCTGTGGTAGGTGCAGTAGGCGTCCAATGCGCTGTACACAAATGGCGGGTAGCAGGAGAGCGCCACAGCCCAGCCTGCAAGAAAGACAAGCAGCTTCTGTCAGGCCTTGTACGTACAGGCAGACTTTGAGTGCTAGGGTCCAGTAGCTGAGCCCTGTTAGGAAAGCTGTGTCAGTCAATCCTGTGTGTGCCTGCACTGTGGTGTGCGCGTCAAGCATGTCCACATTACTTGCACTCCAGATTATCTGCAATCGGGCAGCACACCTGCTGTTGTGATCAACATGCCGGCTGTATGCAGTGGGCAGTGCCAAGAGTTGGCCTGCTTACCTACAAAAGTCGGCTCTGCAGAGCGCACATGCGTGTCGAAGAGCTTGGCTGAAAGGATGTAGCCCGGTGTTGCCCACACCACGTCCACAAAGAAGATGGTCTCGTAGGTGAAGGCAAACCACTGCACAAAAGTGGCGTTGCCGTTGAGCAAGGACTGCATCAGAGGGGGACCCTGTGGGGAGAGACATTTGACAGCAAAGCAGCAGGTGGGAACAAAAGCAGCCAGGCAGTCAGGCAGGTAGGCAGGCAAAGCAGGAGGCAGGCAGGACAGGGCCGCAACGCTCAGCTTGCTGAGCCTGCAGCAAAGAGGACCACCTTCCCAGTGACCAGCGATGGTTTTGGGGCCAGTGTCTGCAGCTAGCTGGGTGATGGTTATGCAGTGACGTCTTTGTGCTGGTGCTGGATGGCATGCTTGTGACTGCTGGTGCTGCTGCACGGCCACTTCGCCCTGCAGGGAATGCAGCTGCATGTTGAACGTCACATCTCAACCATGAGCGCTGCAGCTGCAACCCTCTTTCCATGTTGCCCCCCTTTCACGCTTTGACCGTCTCTTTCTACACCCCTGCCTGCCTCCCTTCCGGCCGCCAAGCTCACCAGTCGCTCAAAGGTCTGCAGGCTGTTGCTGTAGAAGGACGCCATCAATGGCAGGAAGAAAACCTTCACAAGGTACTCCCGCGCCATGTTGTGCCACCTGCATTTGTACAGACATGTATATGTACGTCTGTTTCTGTCATGTTGGGGTTTGCAACTCAAGCTGCAGTCCTTCCGCCAACATACATGCTGACACATGTAGCACTGAAGCTCACTGAGCACCACCCACCAACTAACATGGAAGGAGTGTCATTCTTGAGAGGAGGCAGTCATAGACAGATACATTCACACTTCTGCGGCTTACCTCCAAGCAGGGATGGGCACTGCAGTACCCTGCCGTGCCACCACACGCCCCAGATTGTGATACATATCCTCCTTCTTCGCTGCTTCTGTCTGGTACCCGTCCACCACTACAAAGTACACCAAGGAGGCTGCATAGGCCCAGGGCCCCATGGTGCTGAGCATCAGGAACCATAGGGCGTACATGTCCTTGCTGTATTCATGGGTTACGTAATAGATGAACCCTATGGTGGCAAGGAGTGTGTGGTAACCCAACAGCTTGTACCGGATCACACGGAGGTTGGGGGTCCAACGGTCAAACTGAAGGCCGGTGGAGGGCCGCTTGGCCACCTGGGACACAATAAAAGTGAACAGGGTACTCTGCTGTAGTCGTGGACCAGGTTTCAAGGTTTGTTCATACAACACAGGGCTGTGGATTTGCTGCTGTTTGATGCCGTGCCTGTGACATGACGCCTGTTTGCAGCTAGCCTTGCTGATGTGTGTCCAACTGCCACTCCTTTTGCTGCTGCTCCCGCTGGCGTGGGTCTGTACGTCCTGCGTGCCGCTGCGGTGATGCCACATGCCTGGTAGACAGCTGCACCCTGGCTGAGTAAGCAACTTGCTACTGGCCCACACTCAGCACAAATCACATCGGAGGTCTGCAATCACTGTGGCCTGTCTATCCATCTAGCAATTAGGTGCAAGCAGCTGAGCCCATAGTCGACAGACCCATGCTGCCTTACCTTGCAGTAAACTGCCTCCAAGCACAGCACAACTGTTGCTGGCACAGCTGCTATTAGCACCAAGCGCCATTCCAAAGACACTCCCAGTGCCTTGATGAGGAGTGTGGATGGGAAGAAGACAGCAAGTGCAACGTAACATATCCATGCCTCCGTTGCGCTCGCTGGCAGCACTCCAGCATTGCCCCAGCACTGCTGCAGGGGGCGGAACAGGTTTGCTGCTGCTGTTGAGCTGGCTGGCTTGTGTTCCGTGTCCGGGCCATTTAACGAAGGTGCGTGGACAGGCAGCGATGTCATTGGTCACACGTCATGTGCCAAAGAAACGGGCTCGCCTGTATGGTGCGAAACAGTCCGAGATGGTTGCCAAGGTTTGCCTGCAGCCAACCTGGCACGAAGCAGACTGTGAATCGAAAACAACAAAGAATTCTTCGAATATACAAGGATTTCACTCTAGTCAGAACGTCAATCACCGCCAGTCCCCTCCCAATCCCGTTTCATCCAGGGTTTCTCAACTGCCATTCAAGCTTTGAAAACACGAGACTCACATGCATGCGTCTACTCAGCCGTTTGATGTCTTCTAAGCAACTGAGCTCAGTTGAAACGCTGCAGTCACTCAAAGCCACCCAGCTGTGGGGGCAGTACTGCACTAGTGCAGATCACCTGCATCTCGAGCTCTTGTACGCTGAGCAGCCGCTCCACAGTTCAAAATGACAGTTCCCACAGTAATCAACTCAACCACCATAGCGAGCAGCATGACTAACCCAGCAGCGCTGCTAGCGCAACAGCTTTGTGCCATCACCCTGCCGTGGGATGCCACCACCAAGCCTGCAGCCTTGCACAGCCTGCAGCAGCTGCCGCCAAAATCTGCTGGTGCTCAGCTAGATAGCCTGTGCTGGGCTGTGTGCTGCACATGCTTGATCACAGGCGTCCAGCAGGTGAGTGATTGGTTGGGAGGGGGTGAAACTTCTGAGTTCGTGGGATTGGCATGGGCTTTGAACGTTGCGACCGCGTCTTCTTACCAGCCAATAGGGTTGAAGGTGAAATAATGATGTTGGATAAATGAACCAAACTACAATCCGGCAAGCGTGCAGCTGTCTCAAGTACCTCCTGCAAGCCTACTCTCCTTGCTGTACTGTTACACGGCATATGCACACACCTGAACACTACGCAACTTGCAATCCCACATCCATGTTCCAAACCAACTGAGGCCAACAATCACATACCACCAACACACATCATCAATGGTCACGCCCTAGTCCCAAGGCTTGATCTTGATCTTCCCGCAATCACAGGTCCGCAATCACAGGCCCTGTGGCGGTCTACATAGCCAGCTGCCTAACAGTCCTGCCAGCTATATATCTACAATGTCCAGGCGCAAAAAGCTGCAAGCTGCATAAGTCTCATTGCAAGTAAAACTGCAGCAGCTGGACCGCACCACTGCCGCGAGCTGCCTTACAGCCCATGCCCCAAACAGCCCCCCAAACAGCCCCAACCCTCTGTCTGTTTCAGCCTGCTTCAGAAGTTGTCCTTCATCCAGCGGGTTGCGATCCACTTCTCACCCGACACGACAGTGTCTGCTGCATGAATGGAGTTTGGGTCCTCATCTCCATTGGGCCGCTTGGACCTGCAGGGGGTGATACAGCACATTGATGTAATGCTGCAGCACAGGTATGGGGGGACAAGGTTCCAACCTCTGCACTAGTCAGCGAGCTAGGGGCTCATAAGGGTGCCCCTAAGGCCTATAAGTGGACTCAACCAGACGGAATCTTGCGCCGTGCACATTTCATGCAGGGTTTGCCCAACAGCGCGCCCAAAACTGCAGACTGTAACACAGGCAGAACGCCAGGGGTGTTGGCTTGCAGAATGGTCCAATGCAGGGGGGCGCCCCTTCCCTCAACTAGTGGTCCTGTCAGCCTGACACATGAATGCATGCATGCACGGTATGCCGTCAACAGCTTATTGCCACAGCACGGGCCCCACTCACCAGAAGACCAGGGCCCTGCCCTGCACAGGGAAGATCTTGATGCCGCGTCCTCCCTGGCCCACGGTCACCTTGGGGGAAGCACCTGGGCATCTGCCTCAGGGCAGCGGCCAAAGCCATGCTGGGCGCGAGAGAAGCTGCGGCAGACACAAGTGAACATTGCAACACATGGGTTCAACAGCTGCAGATGAGCTGCTAAGAGTCCTTGTCAATTTGTTTTGTGCCTGAGGCAGGCTCACCAGCTACTAGCCATGTTCAGGGATGCAACACAAGCTCAAACACCCAACTGGGTGGCACTGAAACAGCAACATAGGCCACACGTAGTTTCAACTTTGAATCCGACTAGGCCAAGTTACCGGCATTTGTTGATCTGCACGTACGGTCATGATGCAGACCGCAGGCAGCTGAGCGCAACCGGACAATTGTTACTAAATCTCAATCTCCAGACCTATTACTCAAGCTCAATCTCCAATACCTCGTGGCTCCTCCCTCTTCAGTGTCACAGAGGTAGACCAGGATGGTAGCTGCGCGTGTGAGGGGCCCATCAGCCCTGTTGTCATAGTGCTCATGGTAGAACTCACCCTTGTGATACCGCACAACTGCAGGCCAGGAACGCATGGGGCGGGGGGGGGGGGGGGGTAAGCTTCAGCACCACTGAAACTGCTTCTGCCACCAAGTAGCCAGAACCGTCTACTGATGCTGATTGGGAGGTTGGGAGGGCGGAGTGAGGCGCAGGGCGGGGGAGGGGAGCACACGAGCCTAGAAGGCGGGGGGGGGGGGGGGGAAGGGGAGTGGGGCACAACAACACACCTGCCCAAACCCAACACCCAACCTTGTGGTGGCGCACAACTGCAGGGCGGGAACACACAGTGCACAGTGGTGCAACGCCTGGTCATTGCCAGACATCAGCAAGTTGCCTCTTCCAAACTATTGGCTGCTCTCAAGCGCGTTGCCAAAGAGGTGGAAAAGCGCCTGAAGGGGAGGTGGCGACTTTTGCGCGGCCCTCAAGGCCACTCACCCTGCAGTGCTTCCAGTGGGCAGTAGCCGCCGCGCACTGCTGCACTGTTGAACAGGGCCTCGATCTGACCTTGAGCCTCAAACAGTGTAAGCCCCCCCCCCCCCACACACACATTGTATCCCTGTCTCAAATTTAGTGTCCAACACACACAACTGCCCCTCCCAGCCATACACTTACCCTGCAGTGCCTCCACCTTGGCCAGTGGGTCGTAGCCACCCCGTACTGCTGCACTGTTGAACAGCGCCTCAATCTGGGCCTCAGCCTCAAAACAGTGTGAGGCACTTCATCACCTAACCCCTCCCGCCCAGGCATCCACTCCCCAGTAATTTCAATCACCCTCTACCCAGTGAACCATAGTCTGTGAGCCATAGCCTGGAAAAGTATGTGTCACACTCTTACGTAACCTGCAAGGCCACTTACCCTGCAGTGCCTCCACCTTGGCCAGTGGGCCGTAGCCGGCCCGTACAGCTGCGCTGTTGAACAGGGCCTCAATCTGGGCCTCAGCCTCAAGGATGAGGGAGTGGCGGGCAGAGTCTTTCACAAAAAAGTGACCCCAGGATGTGCGGCTGGGTGTCTCAGAGCCTGGAAGGGCACGGCGTAGAGAGAAGGGGGTCAGCGAGTGCAGATCTTGAGTGCATATCTTGATGTCTGGTGAGCGTAAGGAGAGTGGGAAGGTGAAAATGCACAGGGACATGGGGAGTGCTGATCGTGGCAATGTGCAGCATGCCATGCCCCAGTGAGCCATACGACATCACACATCTCTTTGCTCATGCGCACCTGAAGCCACCCTGCTGCGCACCAGCTTGTCTCTGGCCAGCTCCATTAGATTGTTGCACAGCTCTACAGGCCAAACAGACAAACACATGCCAAGTAACACATCTGTAACCAGCTGTTGGTCCAAAGGAAGGTGCCTGTTGACTGCACAGCAAGGTGACTACCAAATAAACAATTGGGCCAGCAGCTGGGTTGGATTTGAAGTCTAGCGAGTTCCTCATGGTGGCATCTGCCCAGGTCATGCACAATGGCGGCGCCGCCAATACAAAGTACATTTGATGCAACACAGTCTCCTTGTGCATTCAGCATGTCAAAGGCATTAGCAGGCCTTTCTCTCACCTGGTGAGAAGAAGCCATCAATGACCAACATCCTGGGAGAGTGAGACAGCAGCACAGCCTCCAACTGCCTGGCAACAACAGGCCTAGCTAGCACACCACCCTCACTGCCAACCTGGCCAGCTGCCCTGCTGCTGTGGCTGCTGCTGATGCTGTTGTAGCTGCCATCCTGCTGTCCCGCCCTAGCGGTGCTGTCCTTAGTCGGGGTGTGGGGAGGGGACTGGCCCAATGGATGCTGCTGGTGTGCCTTGCTGCCGTTGCTGTTGTTGTTGCTGTGGGTGTGGGAGGCCTGGGCGCTAGCACTGTTTGGTGCAGCTGGGGTCTGGCTAGCAGCAGCTGGTACCACCGGTGATGGTGGCAGGGAGGCTTTGGGGCCGTTGAGCAGGAGTTGCATCTTAGAGAAGGCCACCGAGATGCAGAGGGCATCGGTGCTGCTGCAGCTGGGGGGCTTGGAGGGGCTGCTGCTGCTGCCATTGACTGTGGCGCTGGTTGTGGTGGGGAGCACAGAAAGCTGCAGGCCGCCGCTGCTGATGTCATCACTGCAGCCACTGCATTGGATGTTGACGGGAGCACCTGCAATAGAGATAAGCAGAAAGGTCCGCAGCGACAAAATATGTGAATGCCTGGCAAGTACAGTGCTCTCTCACTGCAGTTATTTGCAAGTAACAAGACAGGCAGAAGAAATCGGGTGCATGGCAATAATACTCTGTCATACATCATGTGACGCTTTCCCCATGACATGGACTGCTTGTCCCAGCGCAAGGCAAGTTACTCACCCCATAAGCTGCCAGACTGGTGCAGCTGCAGAGAGAAACCTGCACAGCACAAATGCAGCAGGCACCGATGCAGTTCAATTTGGGGTGTTTTCACTCTGATGCTGACCAATGCGCGGTGACGTCAACACTTGGTGACAACACTTGCTTGGTGACAACACTTGCCAAAACTTAGCTGACAGTTTTGAGGCCCACTGTGTCTTGACACGCGAATGGGGCCCGCCAGACTGCTGTACATTTGCATGATACAATTGGAGCCAGCCTGGCTGTGACATCTGCTGTGCAAACAACGGCCCTGTCTGGCGCAAGCGCATTGCCACCCTTAGCTCAAGGCACACGCTGTGGACAAAACTTGTGGACAGCACCGCGCTGAAAGCATGCACTTGTGAACCCCCCCCCCAAAAAAGCAAGCGAGAAGTGACAAACCCACCTGAGGATGCTGCCTGTAGAGAGCCTCCTTCCCCAGCACCGCTGACACACAGGCTGCCATTGCACTGCAGCCGCCAGCCACTGCTGCCATTGCTGCCGTGGCGGCTGCCACTGCTGCCAATGTGATCACCTGGCTGGCTAACATTGCTGCTGCTGCTCTGATGTCCTACACTGTGGCTAGCTGTCTGCGCTGCTTCTGCAAATACTGTGCTGCCTGCATGTGGTTCTCTCTCTGTAGCTGCCGGAGCTGCAGTAGCTGCAATGTCCCCCAGCTGTGCCTGGTAAGCTGCTTTGTAGGAGGCAGGGGCTAGGTTCTTCTTCCTGATGCTCCAAGAGGATGGAAGCAGCTTCCTTTCTGCTTGCTTGATCACACTGTCACTCCTGCATGTCTCCCTCTGTCCCCTGCTACCCTGGATGCTGCTGCTGTCTGAACCCACAAAACCCACTGGCAGTGCTTGCATCTCTGTTGGATCACCCTGGCTGCTGCTGTCACTAGCACTGCTGCCAGAAGAGGGTACGCTGCCTGTGCTGAGGTGGCCGGCAGCACTGCTGACCTGGCTAGCAGTGCTGCTGCCTGTTGATGAGTCATGCTGCTTGCTGCTTTGGATGCCGGCACTGCAGCCAGGCGACCACAGGAACCTCAGGCTGGGCTTCCAAACCTGCTGAGCGTTGTCAACCGCGGCACTAGGAGAGCTTGGGGTGGGGCTCGACCCTTGAGGAGGGGTGTCAGGGCCGTTGGTGATGTCTGCATGTGTAGGCATGTACTGTGGCTCCAGGACCAGCTGCCTGTGGGGGTGCAGCAAAGGGCAAAACGTGAGACTCAGTCTTTGTGGGGCCTCGCTTTGGCAAAGCATACACGAGCCAGCAGACCCACAACCTTTACAAGGTGTGCTGGTGGGCTGTAGGCGCACTGTACTACAGGCTGGTGCTGCTCACCATATAACCAGTTCAGGCTGAAAGCCTTCTGCTAATCTGCACTGTGAGCTCTAGACGGGACCACTGCAACCCTGCATGCTTGGGTGCATTTCCGTCAGCGCACAGCTGACGGCCAGAATGTGAGCCCACAAACAGGCCCCTACCATTCTGTGCAAGCAAGCTCAGGGGTGTCAGCCCCATGTGTGCCATCAGCCATGGTGCCTGGGCTGCTGCCACCACCTCCAGGGTTCACCCCACAGGGCAGGATGAATGTGGGGCTCAGAAGCACAGACGGGGCTGCAGCGCGATCGGTGCCAGGGGCAGCTGGCTCTGCCTGGTTGGGGCTGGAGGGGCTTGAAGGGAGCAAGGCTGCTTTAGGCACCTCCCACACCACCTGTTGCTCTGCGAATATAGGGCGCGGATTGGGGAGGGGTGTCAGGCACCATCCGTATGCCGAACATTGCTGCCCATGGCGTGCATTCAATACTTGTCATGTGGGTTTTGTGTGGCGTGCACTACAACCATGGCAAGGTTCAGCACACAATCTGACAATCTCAGCTAGGAGGGGCCCATGCAAAAGCACACTGCAAGCGCACACTGCAATTCAAGCATACAACAGGTCTGTCATTGACTTGGGGCAGCAACAGACGCCAGGATCTGTACCTGCGCTGTCACTGGCAGTGCTTGGCTTCACGACCAGGCGCCCCACATGCTGCGCTGAGGTGGTTGGCAGCATGAGGGACTTGCGCACCACCTCGCTGGGAACGCCCAGGGGGCTGTCATCTGCAAAAGATGCAGTGCATGGGCGGCAGAATTTGTGGCGATGGGTGCGTCTCTCAGAAATCCAACCTTGGCACAATGGACTTTGACTCAATCACAGTCCACCTATAGCATGCATTATGCATGCTGGCGCAAGTGCGCTGTGCGCATGGCAGGCACATGCGCCCATTGCTGCTGCAATTGCATCTGAGTCAGAGCAGCACCACTTGCAGATCGAGGCTCTCTGAACAGCTCTTCTTGTCACATACGCTGCCAGCAGCATGCCAAGTGTCAGCGTGCATCGGCTGTGCAGGTGCGCACCCCTCCTAGGCAGCAAACTGGGCTGTGCGCAGCAGGGGGTGCAAACAGCGACAGATCATGCGGCAGTGCCATGCATGGGCATGCATGGCTCTAGAACACTTCCTTAGCCCACCTGCAGCATCAATCAGCGCAGGGGGTTCATCGCTGTCAATTGCAAGCCCTGCGCTTGGCCCTATCCTAGCTGCGCGGGTCACAGAGGTCTCTGGTGTGGCTTGTGTGCTGCTGGTGTCCAGTACGACCTTCAGCAGCCCCGGCTGCTGCTGCTTTTGGTCGCAATCATGTTGTGTGCCATTGTCAAAGCTACTTCTGAGTGCTGTGCTCGTGCCTGCTCCCATGGTCAGTTGTAACCCCCACGTCAACGAGCCTGGAACTTCGTACAAGGTTTCGTTTGTAGGCCGTGGGCACTGGAAATCATCAATGGGCGCTGCTGGGCTGCCAGCGCACCGTGGTTTAGGGGGAAAGGGCAGTGAGTCATCGTGTTAATCATAGCTGTGATAGCGGTGATCGCAAAGATGTAGCCCCGCTGTAAGCTCCACTTCAAAGTTCTGTTGTGCATCTTTCACAACGACATCTGCAATAGGACAGCGAATGGCGCATTGACCTACACGAACACCTTTCGCTTTGTTTCACGAAGGTGTCGAGGGCTGGACTGAGCCCAATAGTTGACGTTACTAGTGTATAGCTGCTGGTTTCAGCCCAGGTTGGTTCTTTCTCCGCCTGCCGCAGGAACTGCAAAATGCGCGTGATGTCATGCACCTCATATGTTCACCATATGCCTTGACACAGGTCTATCTGAATGGCTGGAAGACTGCTTGGGTCCTTGCTGGGCAGGTTGGGCAGCAACGCGGAGGATGTGACTGACGATCACTTGCCATCACCAACAACAACGCTGCAAACGCGCAGGTGTGCCTAGGACTGGTTGCAAATGCATTGTAGCGTTGCAGTATGTTCATTGTGAAAGTTTCGAAAGGCTGCGCGGTCCGCAGATGGCCTGTTGGGTGAAAGGATTGCCTTTGCTGCTGCAGGTCTGGCAGTGGCAAGGTGCAGACCCTGTGCACCATGAAGGGCAGATCAAACAGCGTGTGCAGTGACAACAGCACCAGCTTGTCAAGTGCAACCAGCAGTGGCACAGCAGGCACAGCCAGCCGCAACAGCAGCCCAGAGCAGCCAGCAGCACGCCCTCCTCCCCAGTCTGCGCAGCAACAGCAGCAGCCCTCTGAGCAGGCAGCAGGCAAGGGCTCTCAGCAATGCAAGAGCCCTTTCTCTGCTGCTTCTGACTCTGAGCTCAACAACAAGATTGCAGCCAATGGCAGCAGCTCCACAAACAGTCACAGTGTTGAGGCTCCTGCAGGGGAGAACGGCGTCCATGACAGTGCCTCGTCTGCAGGACAGGGCAGTGACAGCACAGGCATCGACACCTTCAGCAGCAACATCCCCAACCCTGCTGCTACCTCCACAGCTGCACCCCAGGAGCCACCTGCCGCTCCAGCAAGCACTGCATCAAGCTCCGTGGCAGCAGCATCTTCTGCTGCTGCGGATGCAGAGCGCGCGCTGAGCCTCTCCATGGGCTTCTCAGACCCCCTGTCTGCTGCCAACCTAGCTGCCAGTGCTGGCGTCGCAGCCATCAGCACCTCAGCACACCAGCACAGCGACATGAGCTTCCTCCCCAGCACGCATGGCAGCTATCCTGCAGGACAGCTCAACACCGGCTCAGCACAGGTGCAGCAGCCCAACTCCACCCCAGGCTCCACACCCCGCCTGTCCAGCCCAGGGGATCCCTCAGGCATGGGCCTGTTCTTTGAGCACCAAGGGTCTCAGAACCCTTCTGGTGCTGGTGCTGGCCTGGGCGCAGGGTTCATGGGCATGCAGGGCGCAACAGGAGGCGGCCAGGGTGGTGGTGATGGTGGTGGTGGTGGCCCCTCCTTGGAGGCACTGGTGGCCGAGCTGCAGGCAACTGCAGGACTCACTGCTGAGCAGGTGCGTGTCTCGCTAATCACTTTTGCTTCGGCGACTGTTGGTGTTACTACTGCATGGTTTTGACAGGGGAGTAGACCTCCCTTGCGCCAACAGCGGTCAATGTTGCTGTTGCTGCGTCAGGGTTCAGGCTGTGGCTTGACTTTTCCCCCTCATTCTGGCACCTGTCAGTGTGACATGCTTTTGCACAATTGGCAAGGTTGTGATACGCATTGCGTCTAGCAGTTGGCAGTTGACAATGCAGCAGCTCTGCACTGACCCAATGCCTGCTGTCTGTGTGCTTGTGCCGTGTTAAACACCTCCGCAGGCTGCAGCTGCAGCAGCAGTGATGATGCCTCGCATCGGCACCCCATCCAGTACAGCCCCTATGATGCCTCCCAACCCCTTCCACGCCCCCACGGCCCCCACTCACAACCCCTGGGCCCACAGCCCGCCCGGCCAAGGCTTCGGAGTGCCTCCACCTCTGAGCCCCACAGGCCCCATGAGCCCCATGTCCCTCAGCCTCAACCCCCTGAACCCTGGGTCCTCAAACCCCAACCTGGGAGCCGCAGGGTTCATGGCTGCTCAGGCAGCAGAGCTCCTGGGGTCTCCTGTGGCGGCCCTGGGTGCGTTGGGGGCCTTTGGTGGCCCCCTGATGGGCTTTGACAGTGTCCACAGCAGCAGCAGCAACAATGTGGCGTTTGGGGCTGCGTCTGGCCTGATGGGAGGTGGGCCTACGGGAGGGATGTTGAGCCCTGAGGACAGCTACCTGGCGGAGGCGGCTCAGTATGCACATGATGGCCTGGACGTGCCTGGAACAGCACAGGTGAGCATTTCGTGTACATGTGTGGGTTCGCATGTGGGTGTGCAATCACCCGTGGTGTCTTTTGCTGCCAGTCCTGGTTTGCCCAGCAGGACACACGCTCTAGCCAGGGTGGTGCGGCACAGGCTTGTGGTGTGTGTATTTGGTGGCCGCAACGTGACTTGGAACAGCACGCGTGAGGAGTGTGCATGGCTGTTGTGTTATGTGACATAACTTATGTCACTGCTATTGTCGGTGTTACTTTCATCTTCTCAGCAGCTGGGCTCACCACACATCATGCTCTTGTGTTACGCTACTCCTGGCAGCTCTTTGTGCGCTTGACATGACGGCCTGACCTTGCATTGCTGCAGCACAGATGAGGAGCGCACTGACAACTGTTGCCCTGCTACCCCCGTGCTGCAGGTTGCTGTGCACAACGTGCCCTTCAAGTGGTGCAATGAAGACCTGGAGGACCTCTTCCGTGAGCAGGAGGGCTACCTGGACGCCCAGCTGCTGTTCCACGAGAATGGACGCAGCAAGGTGGGTCGGGGGTTTCCCTGTGCTGCGTGTGTGCTGTTGGCGCGCCGACATTATCTTCTGCCATGTTGCATATCGTCAACTGTACCCACTTTAGCTGATGATTTTGATAGAAGGCCATCTGCAGGTGGAACGACGCTTGCAATATGTACTATGCGCCTGCGTGCTGGCTCCAGCGTGATTGGTTGGCACGACACTCCTTGTGCACCCTGTGTGATGCAATTGTGCTGCGCTTGTACCTGCCCCTCTGCAGGGTGTGGGTGTGGGTCTGTTCCGTGACCGTGCGTGTGCTGTTGAGGCCTGCAACAAGCTCTCTGGTGCCCAGGCTGATGGCCGCAAGCTGGAGCTGGTGCTGATGAACCCTGACAACCATGTCAGCTTCAGCTGCACTCAGGTAAGCCGTGCAGTGCAGTGCAGTGCAGTGCAGTGCAGTGCAGTGCAGTGCAGGTCATGGCATGTGTGTACTATGGCATGTGTGTAGCACGGCAGGTACCCCTGGGTATATCGGTCACCCCTCGATGGGAACCATCTTGGGAAGCTTCTGTAGCCCTCCTGCAGGTTTGCTGTTGGTGTGTCCTCAAAATGCACCGTTGTCGGCATGTGGGTGTTCCTGGATGCTGGTGAAGTGCTCACCTCAGCACTTCTGCCAGGGCAGACCCAGTAAGCTGCAGGAAGGATGCAGCTATGACTGAGGTACTAGGTGAAGGGGGCTCGATGTCGCAGCTCTCCCTCTGGAGGAGCAGGAACATTAAGCCCTTCACTCAGTACCTCGGTCACAGCTGCTTGCTTCCTGCAGGTCACTGAGTCTGCCTTGAGAGTATAGCACTGTGGACAACCCGCAGTGCGCCTTGGTGGAGCTCCTCGAGGGCGCTGACCATCTGTTGTGCTGAGCCACTTGAGCCTGCATGTGCACTCATCTTTCCTGCAGGTTGCTGTGCTGGGCCTGCCCTGGGAGTCACTGCTGCCGACGTGTGTGCTCTGCTTGAGGCTGCGCAAGGCGCTTTTCATGTGTGCTGACCCACTTAGCACCTGCACCTGTAATCATTACTTCCTGCAGGTTGCTGTGCTGGGCCTGCCCTGGGACTACACTGCTGCTGACGTGCGTGCCCTGCTTGAATTCCACGGAGGTTGCTCTCAATGTGTGCTGACCCACAGTCACCTGCATGTGCAATCATCCATTACTGCAGGTTGCTGTGCTGGGCCTGCCCTGGGAGTACACCGCTGCTAACGTGTGTGCCCTACTGGAGCTCTTAATGCGCCACTGTTAATCTGTGCTGACCCATCTGCATTCCTTTTGCGGATTGTCCTGCATCCCCTCCCGCAGGTTGCTGTGCTGGGCCTGCCCTGGGACTACACTGCTGCTGATGTGTGCCCCCTGCTTGAGCTCCGCGATGCCACTGTCCATGTGTTATGCTGACCCACTTGTATATGCTTGCACATGCAACTATCTTTCCTGCAGGTTGCTGTGCTGGGCCCTGAGAGTACACTGCTGGAGGCTGCTGAATGCCGCTGCTGATGTGTGCTGACCCTAACATGTGCAATCATCCCTCCTGCAGGTTGCTGTGCTTGGCCTGCCCTGGGAGTACACCGCTGCTGGTGTGTGTGCCCTGCTGAAGCCCCTTGTTCAATATGTACTGACCCAATGCATCTGCATTTGTAAACATTCTTCCTGCAGGTTGCTGTACTGGGCCTGCCCTGGGGGTACACTGCTGCTGACGTGTGTACCCTGCTTGAATTCCACAGAGGTTGCTCTGAATGTGTGCTGACCCACGATCACCTGCATGTGCAATCTGCCTTCCTGCAGGTTGCTGTGCTGGGCCTGCCCTGGGAGTACACCGCTGCTGACGTGTGTGCCCTGCTGGAGGCTGCTGCCGAGGCTGACAACGCAGCAGCCCATGATGCAGGCGTGGAGAGAGTGGAGGTGGCCTACCGGGACGACGGCAAGAGCGAGGTGGGGACACACCTGGCCTTACCAGAGTGTGCTGACACATGCATGCATTCCTGCTGCACTGCAGCCTTGCTCGGTGCTCCTCTTGTTTCCGCAGTGGGGATTGCTGGGTTTGCGCTTACAGCATGCATTCACATCACACCGGGTTAGGGGCTGCTGTGCACAGCTGCATGCTGCTGGGGTTCAGTTGTGATGGTAACATAGTCGTCGGTGTCTCACTGCATTGTTGCTTACATGTGCAGGGCCGCGCCATCGCCACTTTTGCCAGCCGCCGTCAGGCCCATGATGCCATCAGGAGGCTGCACGGCAAGGAGACACTGGCAGGTAAAGGTTGAAAGCATTCTGGCTGTCTCCACGAAAAATCACCACCTGGGTTGTTATAATGGCTTGCCAGGCTGTCTTGTTATCGTGGTAGTCACTAGCCACAACTACCGGCCTAGGTGGCGGCATTGTTTACAACACAGACAAGAGTGCCTCTGTTTTCGCCGCCCAAGTATGTTTGAGCACCATTATGAGCCCTCCCCAGCTTGATAAGCTGATCCCCACGACAATGCCATGGCGTCTACACATCGTCGACACTGCTGCATTTGTGCCTGTGTGCAGGTCTGCGCATGCGCCTGTTCTACCTCCACGAGCAGCAGCAGACCCGCAACCAAAACGTCCTGGCCCAGCTGCGCACGCAGCAGCAGCTCCTGCCCTCCCTCATCCCTGGCATGGCCGGCCTGGCCATCGGTGACCCCACCCTGAGCCCCCGGCACCCCCAGAGCCTGTCCCCTACCCCCATGTCTGCCAAGGCATCCCGCCAGAACCTCTTCACCACCAACAGCGGCCCTGCAGGGACCAACAGTGATGGGGGAAGCAACGGCCATGGGGAGGCGGGCGCGACCGCGGTGGCAGCTGCTGCTGCTGAGGGCAAGGGTACTACCCTTGGCAAGGATGGGGATGGCAAGAATGGGAGTGATGGTGGTGCAGCGCCTGCAGGACAGGGTGAGGCTGTAAGGCCTGGTGATGATGTGGCGACTGGGTCTGGCAGGAGCAGTTTGGAGAAGGACCAGGGCCCTGTGGTGAGTGATGTTGGTATTTTGTTGCTCTGGGACATGAAGGTTTTGCTTTTTGCCTCGACATTGTACAAGCTGGTGGGTTTTTCAGGCGACTGCTGATGCACTGCGGCACTGCTGTGAGTTTGTGAATGCTTATCGCCTGCAAGTATTGCCAGCTAGCAAGTGCTTCACATGATAAGGCGCATGGCACATGTGCTGCCAGCAGTCTTACAAGCTGTGTGATGGAGGCTCTGGGCCATGCAATGTCAGTTACAAATGCCATGCGGCACATCGGCAGGCGGGTGTGGCTTCTGCATCGGCCCTCATCTGTCTTGCTGCTACCACGCTTGCTGTCACTCCCTGCAGATCCTGCATGTGTCTGGCCTGATGGAGAGTGTGACGCGTGAGCAGCTGCGTGAGCTGTTCTCACAGGCTGGGGAGGTGACAAAAGTGGACATCCCTGACGGAGGCCGCAGCATGGTGAGTGGAGGGGTGACCTATGACATATCATGGGATGGCCATTGTTGCATGTTGTTGGGGCAGGGCCATGATGTCTTTTTATCTTTTCTTCCTTTTTTTCCCGCCAGGGTGTTGAGAAAAAGTGGTGGCTTTAGCGACACCACCGGACACTTTACAGCAAGTTGCAGCAGCAGGATGCAGCAGGGGGCTGTCGGCTTTTTCGCATGTGGCTACCTTGCCCACAGGATTCTGCTGCACCTGCTGCAAGCATGCTGCTACGACCATAGGTCTCAAGGGGTCATGTATAGCTTCGGAGTCATTGGCATATCAGCGGCCACAGCAGGGCCCATGTTCCAACTTCATCGCCCGCATGTTTGCCCAGCAGGCCATGTACTCTTGACTTGCAGTGCAGCTGCACGATGGGGTGGTGGGCTGCGCGCCTGAACTGCTCACGTGCAGCTGGCCACCCCCCTGTCAGCTTCACTCCAGGCAAGGTATGGCGATGGCCTTCAGAGGGCCAGTCAGCGTTTTGTAGAGACTGGCAGCAGGGGAAGGCAACCATCACTGTCAGAGATTTTTCTGTTTGCATCATCCCTGGTGCATCGTGAGGCAGTGTTGGCGATGGCAGCCAAGACGCTGCGGTGGTGGGTGGCCTGCTGTATGGGTGCTGTCAGTTGCTGCGGTGCGTTGACCGAGCTGGGCAGCTTTGGTAACGCACCGCAAAGCTGGCAGCACTTGTGCAGCACATGTGGCACGCTAGTTGACGTGGTGATGTCTATGACTGACTGTATATATATACCATTCTGCTCCCATACATCTGAGGAAAGGGAGACACCAACCCCTGGTTGGAGGTGCAGGCTGGTGGCTCAGCTGGCCGGCTGGGTCATGTATGGGTCATGCCAGTTTTGGGGGTGTCCACCCAGCGTGGCATAGTTGGAAGCTGGCAGGCGGGGTTGATGGCAGCGGATCTGTCAAGGGCCCGCCGCTGTCAACCTCTTTGACAGGTCCAACCAAGCCGCATGTGGTCGCCAGGGGCAGCTAGCACTTTGGCGAGAGGGGGGGGGTCCAATGGTGGAGGTTACGCTGGGATTGTGGCTCTGGCAGGATGCGTGTGCGTTGATGTAGTCACTGCAGAGGGTGGCCCAGTGGGCTCTGTCAAGTTGGTTTGGTGTCATGGGCGCCCGGGCATTTCCGCGGTTGGGCTAGGTTTTTGACAGGGCCAGTGAAGCGCACTCAGTCACCGCCAGATGTTTGGGCGCACTTGGAGGAGCTTTGTGTTCTCCTCAGTGGGCTTTTGCTACCCCACCCGCCTCGTGCCACCCCACCCACCTAGCCTCAAGATGCATGTGGAGGCCCTGTTTCCACATGGCACACATGGCATCAACCAATGCTGTGCAGCACGGCATCGCATCGTGTGTCAGGACCTGCAGCTTGATATCGTCCGCGCTATGCCAGTTGATGCTGTTTGCTTGCTCGTTCTTGTTTGGGAACTCTTCCAAGGAAGCTCTCAAGCTGTGCAAGCATGCACACTGCTTCAGTGATGGTGTGTCGTGTCCTTCGACTCTTCCCTTCCCTGCTCAGGAGTTATGCTGTGCACCACCCAGAATCAGGGCGGCTAGGGAGCAAACGAATGCTACAGTCCATGTACTGGATACATTTTGAAGCCTGCGGGTTTTGTAGAACCGTGCCATGGGCACTTTTCATGTTTGTCTGTCAACATCGATGTCCTTGACTGTTGCATCAAACAGCTGACTCTGTGCTGTCAACGTGCATGTGTGTCTGCAGGGCTATGGCTTCATCACCTTCAGCAACCCCCAGGCAGCAGAGCAGGCCATGCTGCTTTTCAACAACTATCCGCTGGGGGGTGGGGCCATCCACGTGGCCTACTCCACCAGCGCCACAGCCAAGGCACGCCAGCAGGCACTGAGACAGGTGAGGCGCTTGTATCGGGGGTGGCTTCTCTGGGGTCACTGCAGACTAGTGCAAATGTCTTGAGTTGCTGTCACCTCTGCATGTGTGTCGTGACAGTGGTCATTTGCATCCTTGCTTGGCTTGACCCTTTCCTTACGGAGGTGCATTTCAGGGATGTGCATCTTGAACAAGCATCTTCCGTCACTGCAGCATCGTTTGGCCCGGCTGTTGTGCTGGTATGGCGTAGACGGGCGATGCTGACCTGCAAATGTGTGTGACTTGTTTTGCGTTCCCTGCAGGCCCGCAAGGCCACCCTGGGCAACTCCCGCGCCTCAGTCGACGGCAACCCCGGCCGCCAGCCCGGCACCCCCCGCGGCATGGCCAGCAGCCGTCGCGGCCCTGGCGTCACCCCCTTCCCGCCCAACCCCCCCCTTGGCGCCCTCGGCGGCCTCGGAGGGTTTGACGCCCTGAACCCTGCTCGCCAGTCCTTTGATGCAGCAGGGTATGGCTCAGCACTGGGTGGGATGTGGCCGAGGGGGCCGGCAGTTGGCCTGTCTCCTCCTGGTGTGCTGGGGGGAGCCATGGGTGGTATGATGAGTAGCAGCCTTGGTGCTCTGGGCAACACCCCGCCCGGCATGCACCCTGCTGCTATGGGGCAAGGCAGGGGCAGGCGCAACAGCTTTGAGTACGGGATGGGTGATATGGGGGGTCCCTCAGCGCTGCAGTTGCTGCAGGGTGCCGGCGGCAGTGCAGGCTATCCTGCAGGACTGGGTGGGCTGGATGTCAGCACAGCTGGCAACCTTGACCAGCAGCTGCAGCTGCTCATGCAAATGACAGGAACAGCAGGAGATCCAGGGGCATTTAGCCCAAGTGCTGGGGGGCTGTTGGGAATGCCGGGGGGACCCCCCGGCACACCGCCTGCTGGGGGTCTCAGGACGGCTGGCGGCAGCGCTGGCGGGCTGTTCAGTCCTCCTATGTCTGCTCCCGCAGGCTTAGGGGGACTAGGTGGTCCTGGGGGCTTGGCTGGGCTTCAGATACCCCCTGGGCCCTTCATGGGAGGTCCTGCAGGAATGGGTGGTTTCGGGGGGCCCAGGCCTAATGCAGGCGGGCCCCCTGGGCAAGGTGGTGGCCTGTTCTCCCCACCAACCCTGATGGGTGGAGGTGGTGCAGGGGGTATGATGGCTGGAGGTGGGGCCCGCATGGGGTTGGAGAACCTGAGCCAGCCTGGCCAGCGCCAGGTGTTGGTGACGGGGCTGCCACCTGGCCTCACGGATGGAGATCTGAGGTCGCTGTTTGAAATCTGTGGACCATTGAGGGCTGTGAGCAAGCAACCTGATCAGGTGAGGGAGGCTGTATGCATGTGAGCGAAGCGCAGCAGACCGCACTGAGGAAGGCTTGTAATTTGTGTGTGGCAGGTCTGTAGGAATGATTTCGCTCCTTTTTCGCTCTGCTTGCAGTTCTGTCAAGGTGACCTGTCCTGGACGCTGTCTACTAGGACCCATTGTGCAATATTGTTTGATCCAGCAGTGGAACGTTCAGGCCTTCCTCGGACTCTGACTCGGATGGAGGCGTTCACACTCGAGCTACTGCTGCTGTGTCCTCTTCTACTGCTCTGTAATGCAGGACTTCGCCATCATCAGCTATGACTCCATGGAGCATGCCCAGAAGGCCATCTCGGTCCTCGGCGGCGTCAAGCTCCCCTCTGGCTCCACCCTCTCCTTGCAATTCACCACCCTTATGCCCACCCTGGGCCCCGACACCCCAGCCAAGCCCACCGACATGCCTTGGAACGCAGCCTCTCTGAGCCCTGCCGGCACCCCAGGCATGTATGGAGCACACGGTGTGCACAATGCATTCGCCACAGGCCTAGCAACACCGCCACGCGGTAGCTATGCTGGCGAAGCAGCTATGGGCCCTACCCCTGGTGCAGGGGGTGTGTGCAGCCGCAGGTTGTTCGGTCTGCAGGAGGCTGGTGATACTGGGGAGCTGTTTGGAGGAGCTTTTGGGTCCAACTTGGGAGGTCTGGGCGGGTCCGGCCACATTGGAGGGTTTGGCTCTGTGGGGTCTGGGCTGCGCGTTGGTGCATCCTCTCCCGCATTTGGCAGACCGCCTAGGGATGGTGTGGGTTCTGCGGCGGCTGCTGCTTCTGCGCTGTACAGCACTGCTCCCGTGCGCAGTGGGTCTCCTGCTGTCGCTGGTGGTGCTAGGGCAGGGCCTGCTATGCAGCCAGGTGGCCTGCCTCCCATGTATTCTGGTAGCTCTGGTATGACTGACAGTGGCAGCGCAGGAAACCTGTTTGGCAGGGGTGGTGATGGCGTGGGGTCAAGGGGCAGCGATGGAGGGTCTGCCCCCGGGAGTGAGGTTGGCACCATGTAAGGTGCTGCTTCTGGAAGCTGGTAGTTGATCAGCAGCTGCAGGGGATGCAGTAGCTTTGTGTTTGGTTGATTGCAGCTGTCTATGCCTGCCCAGAGGCAGGTTGCTGCGTGCATAGATGCGTTTGTGGTGCCATTGTTGTGGAACTCTTTGATTCATGTTTGGGACTAGTGGAGGCAGCCAGTCGGGATCATTTAGCTGCGGAGCTGTTGTTTGTGCTGATGTAGCCGCAAAGGCTTTTACTTGGCCAAGGTCATTTATTGCTGGCTTGTTGCACAGTGCAGGCTGCCTCGCGGTGTGTGAGGGTAGGGCGTTTGAAAATGTTATTGTGGCCAAAGGGAGAGCGAGGGATGGGGGGTGAAGGGTGCCAAAACGGTTAGGGTGTGTTGCACATTTTGGTGGGTGCCCCTGGAATGCCTCTATTGTTGTGTGGGTTGGCTTGGGCATGGCAGTCATGTTGTGTGGTCAGGCTTGCGGTCAGTGTCAACCTGTCTGCAGATATGGGACACGTGTGCAGCAGGCTGTGTCATGCCTGCACCAAAGGCTGTGATGCTGCCGTGCCTTGCGCCAGGATGCTTCCAGTGTGTCTTGCCGCAGTGAGGCCTGTTGCATCAACATGCCTCAGGATTGTTTGATGGTTCCTCAAGTAAATGTTTGCCTCCAAAGGGGCAGTGTGCAGCCAGCGCGCCCTGCTGTGTAGCCAGCGGTCCTTGTTGGACCTGTGGTCGTGTCTTCTATGTCAAGCATACAAGACCTGCAGCACCGAGTGTCCTTGGTGGGGCTAGAAAGCATGCTTTGTCAGGGGCCGTGGGTTTTGTCTGTACCTTCCTGTGTGTTTGGATATGTACAGTGTCCACATGTCTATCAGCTCTGTGGCTCTGTGTCTGTGTGTGGGGCAGGTGCAGGTGTGTGCTGCCATGCCTGCTGAAAAGCAGTGAAGTCCAGTGATGGGTGGTTTGAGGTGTGTCCAGCTGCATCAGTCGCTCTTCCTTTGGCAAGTGGTGTGTCGACGGTCTTGACAGGTCCTGGGTTGCCCTATGTACCCCCCTTGCCTCTTGGGAACGTCTTGTACAGCCCTGTGCCTCTTATGTGCATGCCGTCCTCGGTTGCGCACGCACTGTGGGTGCCCCTCAGTGGGGTTGAGTACATGCCTCCTGTGTTGATCACTGCATTTGCAGGACTTTTGAGCGGGCGGATTTGTTTGGCAGCAAGCTTTGTGTGGGCCTTTGCAGATTGTGCAGCTGGGCGGTACTGTGCTATTAGGAGTGTGTGTTGAAACAGCAGGGCGCTTGCCAAGCAAGGGCCTGATCGGCTGTGTGCTCTGATCAGTCCTGCTGATATCCTGATTGTGGTTTGTGGTGTTGACAGCGCTCCTTATTTGGGAGGCACACAGGTGGGGGTGGTTTCTGGACTCCTCGGAGGCTGCAGCAAGTATCAGGACAATCAGGCAGCAAGTGCAAAAGCCTGCTGAATGCATGTTTGGTTGAGACAGGTTGCTGGCCGCGTATTTCGATCAATGTGCATGCTTGGGGGATGCTGTCTGTATGTCGGATGTCGCCTTCTCAGACGGTGGAGTCCAGTTGCCCTGCCTTGATGTTGCGTACCAAGGGGCGGGGTAGCGATGCATGTCAAATGAGCACGGGTTGGACATTCGGCATGCGTTTTGGGCAGGCGTGCCGTATTTTGGACGGTCTAGTTTCGAGTTGTATGACGTGCAGGGGCAAGGGACTGTCAAGGTGCTCTGGGTGGGGATGTTCAGGCGCTGCTGTTGCTGGCGACGACGTGTCGTGTTGAGGAAGGCTGCAACCACAGAGTCTTTTGACGGCAGCTGTGGCAGTTGTTTACCTTGTGAAGTAAATTGGTTGAGAGGTGACAGCTGGTGCAGATGCTTGATTGTACTGGCAGTATGCAGTGCAATGCTGTACAGCTGGGTCTTGCGGGTGGTCCATTGTGCTGGCAGTATGCAGTACAATGCTGTACAGCTGGGTCTTGCAACTAAGTTGAGAGGTGCATGTTCGGCCTGACATGCATCCACACTGCACTTGCTGGCTGTTGCAGTGCACGCTGGTGCTTGGCGTGTAGATTGTGATTGTGGGTGTACTGTGGACTGTGGTACCTTGCCTGCATGTTCTGTATGTGTGCTACCGATATAGCGGAGGATGCTTTGCTGGTGAAGGTGCAGGCCTGCTGTGCTGTGCCTGTGCAGGGACCGCGGATGTACAGCTTCAGGATTACATGCTGGCTTGTTGTGAAGCGGTTCAGTAACAGACTTCTCTGCGTTATATACGGCTGGTGGTTTGGGGCTCGACTGTGCCTAGTAATCTGTTTTGGTGATTATGGGCTGGCAGTTGCCGACTTGGAAGGCATGCATCCATCCCTGCCACTTGCGGCACATGATCCAGGGTTGCATGCCTGCTTCTGCTTCTTGTTCTGTGAGCACTGTTTGTGACACCGGCCTCATGTGTGTCCCTGCCCCCGTTGTCCTTGACCGTACGCAAGGCAGCAGGTGGCGTACACTGGTCTGCTCCTGGTTTGCACGTGGCGGTGTGAGGAGTGTAGGCCAGTGTGGCTGTTGCTGAGTACTGTTGTGGCCTGAATTGTGGTGCTGTTTGTTTAGTAACTGCTGGTGGCGGCCTGTCAAGCTTGTATGTGCCCCCCAGCAAGGCCCTTACATGCAACAGCCGAGCAAGGTCCTTATATCAATCAGGACATTCTGCCACACCGGGTGCAAGTTGTACAGGATGCCGCAGCGGCACTGATCGGTTGCACTCATCGAGGTGCCGTTGCTTGGTGTTCACAAGGATCATTGTGAGGGCATCACCCTGGTGGCCCTGATTGCAACATCTGCCCTTGTGGCGCTGATCTGCCAGTGCCTTGATGCCTCAGTTGGGGGCCCCTTCGGTGTGATGATGATAGCAGGCAGTCAAGAGTTCAGAGGTGTTACTGCATATTGCCCAGCACTCATGTGTGTGTGTCGTGGTTTTCCGTCAGGCCTTCAGGACCCCATTGCGCTTGTTGTCTGTCAGTTGCCCCCACTGTACCCTGTGGATCAGGCTCTGCCTTGACAAGAGCTTGCCGCAGGTCTTGAGAGGGGTTGTTGGTCTTGCTGTGCATACTGCAGACCCAGGCTTGTGCTTCCCATGTGCATCATGTTGTCGCAGCTTTGAGCTGGCATCTAATCAGCTCTTGCCAGGTCGTGTCGTGTGTTTGAGCAGTGTTCAATGCTTGCTACGGATCCACAGTCCTGCCCAGCTTGATTCCTTGCGTGCACATGATGCGTGCAACCTGTGTGCCACATGGTCAAGACACATGCTGCGTCTGCTTGCACACTCCCACCTACATCACACACTACCTCGCTCACCCATTTGATGCCACAGTGTTGTGGCAGGGTGCGTGGAGCAAGATCAGCGACTGGCTGTGCGCGGAATGTGCATGTCGTCCAGTTGGTTTGAAAGCCTGATGAGAGCGACGCCGCGGTGTCGCCACAGGCGGTGATTAGAGTTGGGCTGTGCCAACAAGGCTATGTGTGTTTGTGAAACGTCCAGGGGTCAGCCGTGGTGGGGTGCAGTTAGAGTCGTGCCTGTTGTGGCATACAGCCAGGTCAAGTTGCGGACCAAGTGCTCTTCAGGCTGTGTTTGTCGCGCCATGGTGCTTGTTCGATGTTGTTGGCAAGGGAGGGAGGGTGGCTCTGTCAGCTTGTGTCCATCTGTCAGTTTGCAAGATTTGCTGTCAGGTTTGCAAGACTGCCTGTCTGTCTGCAAGACGTGCTCTGTTCCGATCTGTCTGGCACTGTCAGTGAGGTTGTCCAGTGTGACTGTGCATCCTTGTGTGCTGGTGCTGCATGACGAGCCCTGCAACCCAGATATTGCCAACAGCTTGTGCTGTTGTGATTGTGTGGCTCGGACCAGACAGTGAGTCGCACTTTCATCTTTGATTAAACATGTAACAACACTCCCCCTTCCATGCCACTTGCAACGTTTCACACAGCACTTTCACCCTCTCAGATGAACCTCATCCCATAAAGCAGCAGCTTCACAGTTGAAGTGAGCGCATTTAGCCATCATTGCATCAGTAAGCATTAACTGCAGACACATTCGGCTCTCATGGTTAGGTGTTGCACTGCTGCGTCTAGACAGATCTGTGGCTCTACCGCACCTGGATACTCCCAACAACACAAAGAGCCAACAAGGCTCAAATCAGCAACTTGCTGCCCACATGCATTTCGTTGCCGCCTGACAGAAAAAGCCTCTTCCCGGCAGCTCACACAGCACTCCTCATGAGCAGCGTTTAGCAAGCGTACAAGTGGTAAGAGAGAATGCCACTGCTGAGGAAGCAACGCCACTCTAAAGGGTATGACTTGACCATATGCAACTGTCAGTCACACTATGCAGCTGTAGCCAGTAGGTCCTAAAAGGCTTACTGCCTGAATACCGGGCGTGAAGCTTGTCAAATGTATCAACCACAACAATTTGGCCCTGGTCACCTGAGCAAATGGTCTAAGCCAGATGCTGGGTACGGCCAACGTGCTCAGACTATGCCAGGATCCTTAAAAGAGGCAGCGGGCACCCCTGCAGCCCGAACAGCATGCTTGCGCACACCAAGCATCTGGCAGACAACAGCTGTGATCTTGCCGATGACCCCCTTGACCTTGCCTGCCAGAGCCGTCCACTTCACCACCCTCACAAGTTGCCAGGCAACAGACACCACAAAGGCAATGTTGATGCACAAGACCACAACTCCAACGGCAACAGCGTACTGCTCGCAAGCACTGGTGTGGCCACTGATGGTTCC
This sequence comes from Desmodesmus armatus, assembly GCA_007449985.2. Lineage (NCBI taxonomy): Eukaryota > Viridiplantae > Chlorophyta > Chlorophyceae > Sphaeropleales > Scenedesmaceae > Desmodesmus > Desmodesmus armatus. The sequence goes on along the minus strand of VIIQ02000132.1, from coordinate 172,321 downwards.
TGCTGGCATGAACAGCAAAGTGGAAAGGCTTGTAACAAACACACACAGGGCTCCACGCCTTGCAACAGCCGCTGTGCATGCGCTGTTGTAAGGCCTTAGCCACACAAGCAGCAGAAACACCAAAAAGTACACGGTGTGCAGCATGACACAACCAAAGTATGTGCCCAATCTGACAGCAAACACGGTAATTGCAACCAACACTGACTGCTGCACAATCATCACAACCTCCCACCATGCTGTAGATGGCTTGTAGAGGGAGTAGAGGAAGGAATAGTGGCGTAGCTCGCTGCTGTACAAGCTACCACCACGGTGCCTCAGCATGAACACAAGGATACTGGTTGGCCACACAATGCACAGAAGCAGCACCAAAGGGATCCCTGCCCCAAGGGCCAGCACCCTGTGGAATCCATGCCAGCACTGCTGTGACATCTGGCTGACCCAAAAAGTTCCCACAGCCTCGGCCTCGTAAGGAGCAGACACAGGGTTGTCGAGCGGCACGCAGGCAAACAGACCGAACACAGCCCGTAACAACTGAGGCAGGAAGGTAATCAGCACAATGATGCTCGTGGCAGTAAGCTTATGCAGCTGCTCCCTGACTGCTGCCCCTGGGTGGTTGCGACGCGAAAGTTTGGCAAAGCCAACCAGAATCTCGTACGCAATCAGAACCAGCATGATAGCCAGGGGCATGACCATGCTCAGGACAAACTCCTGCGCAGCTACAGTCATGTGTCCACAGCTGCGCAAGATGCAATCGATGCCAAGGGCGCGTGGCGATGCGGCAGAGAACAGCCACTGCAGAGCGTTGAAGGGCGCTGACAGGCTCGCAGGGTAGCGGACGTCGATGCTGCTAAGGATCCACATACACTGAAGATAGAACATGAACACATGCATGATATCTGTTACACACACCGCGGTGCTGCGGGGCTGCTGCTGTTGGTTGACTCGCACAACAGAAGGACCCTCCAGTGGTTCCGCCTGTGGAGCACATAGTTGTGCATGACCTAGCCCAGCAGCTGTACGCGTGGTGGTGGTGTCTGCAAGACTGAAGTGGCACAGAACCTTTGCATAGAGCAACATGGCTAGGGCAGCAAGTACGTAGAGTGTGATGATCTTGCCTGAAGCCCAACATTGACTACACACAAACGGCCTTGGACTGCCCCAGTTCGCCTCACACTCGCCACACAGGTTCGAAGTGTAACCCTGTGCACAGCTGTTGCTGTTGTTGCCTGGGCAGGCCTCAGGGTTTCTGCACCTGCACACAGCAAGCAACAAAGCCGACAGCTTATACACGCTTGTAAGCTTGTAATCACTTCCGCTGCAGCGAGGCCCCACGTCCACATCTTGCCAAACGTTCTGGCCACGATAACTGCACGTGAATTCGTTACGGCTGTTTTAAATTTGATGCTGGTGTGACAGCTATGTCGGCAAGCTCAAATGCGCGCGAATTGTGTAGTCGCCCTAGCAGCAGCATGCAATGCATCGGGCACTGTCGGCCCTTTCAGATAGTCGCAGCCTGCACGAAGCTGTCATTTTGCACCATCACGATGTGTACATGTGGGCGCCAACACCTGGCAGCTCACCTGTGAATCTGAGTTGAGTAGGGGGAGCTGCTCCAACACCCTTTCAATGGCAGCACAGCCCAGGAGCCTGGACACACCGCATTATCAGGGCACTTGTCACACGTGGTGTTATGGGGGTCGAAGCTGTAGCTCCCTGCAACGCAGGTGATGCAGGCATCACCTGTACTGGCCACCACATCACCCTTGGGGCAGCCCAGGACGTTCAGCGGCATTGTCACAGTAACAACTGTCCTGTTGCCATGGACCATCACCGATGTGAAGTCCAGATCATACTGGCCGGGTGGCTTTCTGACAGCCACTTTGAAGGTCGCAAGCCCTGTGGTGTCAGCTGTCTTCTGCGATGCGATCGGAACTCCCTGGAGAGAAGCCTGCACATCCAGAGAGCTTGGGGCACCTCTGGACCCAGTAGCATTGACTGTGACTTGTACGCTGGAACCATCCAGCCTGCTGATAAGGTCAAGCGGAGTGGTGCCATTCACAAGCTGCAGGCGCTTTGCTGGAATGTAGTAGTCTGCGGCATATGGTGCGGTGTTGTTGCTGGCAGCAGCTATTACAGACTGCCACAGAAAATCTTCTGAGAAGAGGAAGAGGCCCCCACCTGCTTCTCCTGCCTTGTTGCCATTGATTAGCGCCCTGCTGATAGCGCCTGGTTGGATCCAGGTTATCCTGCTAGCACCACCTAAGAAGATACCACCTCCACTTTTACTGGCCTCATTACCTGTCACATGCACTTCAGGTCCCAAAACCAGTGCGCTGTCACCATACATAGCTATACCACCGCCAAACTCAGCCAAGTTGTGCTTAAAGAAGACACCATCACTCAGCCTCACCGCACTTGATCCACTCAGCAAGACCGCACCACCTCCACGACTGGCCTTGTTTTCAAAGAGGTGCACTGCACTTGAAATGTTGACCCTGCTTGTGTCCCGAGCGTAAATGGCGCCGCCATGCCCGGCATTGTTGTCCGCCAAGGTGCTGTTGCGGAGGGTGACAGCTGCTGCCTCTTGTAAGTTCAGCACACCTCCCCAGCCTTCACCATTCTGGGTTGCTTCGTCACTCACGATGCCTGCTGTGTTGTTTTGAAACCAACAGTCAACAGCATTCATGTGTGCTGCTACAAGACTGACAGCACCGCCCTGGTCTGTTGCGGAGTTATTGTGCAGGTCTGCCGTGAGCATGTGAACCTCTGCAGCAGCATTCAAACAAGTTTAGTCAAGACATGTTGCAAAGCCTGTCAAAAGCAACATGTCAGTGACTTCAGGTCAAGCCAACCTAGGAGTTTAGCGTGACATGTCTGATGTGCATTTTTATCTGTTGGCCAATACGGTGGTTTATCTGCATGCTTGCATGCCTGCATGCCATGATGGCAAAACACAGCTGTGACCCGTCGACATGCCCTAAAATAGTCAAGTCACTTGGCTGAGCCTCAAACACTTACCAGTAATAACAGTAGACTCCGCCAGGTTGGCTGCCCCACCAATGTAGCTAGCATCACTGTCATTCGCACTGCTGGCAGCGCTGGGGTTGCCCCTGCTTGGGCTTGCAGCATAAACGGCTCCACCATAGCCGGCTCGGTTGTTGGAGAGGGTGCTGTTGGTAAAAGCAACAACTGCTGAGTTGTCAAGAAACACCGCACCTCCTGCCCCTGGTTGCATGGCGGCCTTGTCGAAAGCTGTGTTGCCCTCAAACAAACAATCATCAGCATGCAAGCGTGCTGCAGTTGTAAGCATCACAGCGCCACCCCGCATCGCAGAGTTATTGTAGAGGACTACACCTATGTCATGCGTGCGGACCCCTGCGAACAGCAGCAACCAAGGGGCACGTTGCAACCTGGTGACAACAAAATGTCACAACTTGTCCAGGCTGGACTGGAAGCTTGAACTGAAGGCATCCTGTAACAGGCCCTGGCAGGGCCTGCCAATTGTCCTGATGGGCAAGAGCTTTTCTATTTCAAAGTGCTCAGTGTCGGACACTTGGCACCTACAAATATGATGGCTGCATCACTGTGAGAGCACAGACTGCAACACCAGGTGCATTGCCTGTTTGACGCATGCTTGCTGTTGCCAACAGGTTGGGTGCAGTGCACCTAACACGGGTATTGCCCCTGACTTTGTATCTCCGAAGCATGTGCCATCAACAATGGAGAAACTTGATGTGCCGCACTCACAAGCCAATTGCTGGCAGCAAGTCTTAGATCTTCAAATGCCGCACTTACTTGAAGCATGCCTAGCAGTCAAGGCACCCCCTTCGTCCCTAGCAGCATTGTCAACCAGGTCCACACGACTCATGGTAAGCCTGCTTGCGTTGGTCAGGTAGATGGCGCCTCCTGAGCCAGCCATGTTGGCAGAAAATTTGCCGCTCGTTATATACATCCGTGCTTGGCTTGCCCACACACCACCACCCGATGCTGACCCCTTGTTGCCGGAAAAGCTACAGCCCTTGATGAAGATGGGTCTCCCTTGACGGATTGCCACGGCCCCTCCATTGTCAGCCAGGTTGAGTTTGAATCTTGAGTTTTGTATCACCACTGCAGCAACAGAAAGCACCGATAGGGAGGGGTATTGACAAGGCTGTGATTAGGTGGTAGCATTGTCTAGGCATGTACATTGTGGGGCAATCACCAACCACCACGTACCGTACAGTGTGGCATTAGCCTTGTTGCCATGTATCCGTGACCCTGTGGAAGTCAGGCCCTGACATGCGGCATGCCATATGTATTGCAGTATACTACTGTCACAGTACTCGGACTCAGAGTCCACACATCACACGTGCTATGGCATACATGCAATACTACAGTCACAGTACTCGGACTCAGAGTCCACACATCACACGTACTATGCCATCGGCAACACATTGTATGGCGACAGCAACATGCCTTGAGCAATGACTGCAAGGCTTGGTATGCTGTCACAGCATGTCACAGGCGTTCTCTGGGGAGTTCAGCAGGGTACTTCCTCACCTGTAGCATTTTGGTGAATGCTGAGAGCACCACCTGAGCCTGGCGGATAGGTGGGGTGGCTCCTGAGCGACGTGTTGTTAGTAAACGAAGTGGCTGAAATGACAACGTGAGCAAAGTTTGACACTTGCAGGGCACCAGCCACCCATGGATTTATGTTTCTTGTGAATCTGCAGGCAGTGATGTGTGCTGCAGGGCAACAAAGGGAGGAACATGCAAGGGTTGGCCAGCAGCATGTAGCATGCGTGCATGGTTGTGAATCACATGGAAACACCAATGCATCGCAAACGCCCTGTCCAGGCTTTGACTTTCACACATGAAAAAACTGTGTCATCAACCATACCATTGCTACTGTTGCATGTTCATCGAGAACAGATGTGGCTGCCGAGCTTGCACAGAGCAGTCCAGGCGTACCCGTGGCATTAATGAATATTCCTTCGGATTCTGACCGCCCCTGACTCACAAGCAGGGCATTTAGCACGGTTGTCGCTGAAGTTTGTGCTTGTGATGTTGGCGGTGGTATTGTCGTCTATGACCAAGGCAGGTCCTCCCCGCATGGCGTGGCTGTTGTTGACAAAGTTGCTGCCTTCGATATGTAGCAAACTGGTGCCCTCCATTGTGAGACCAGTCATGCCCTGTCCTGGCTGGCTGCATGCGTTGTCCTTGATGGTGGTGTTGATCAGCCGCAAGCTTGCATCTTTCGCATAAATCATGGCTGCAGCATTACTGACCAGCTGCGAGTTGACGATTGTCACGGTGGAGTTGGCAGCAAGACAGAGCACATGGCCTGTGGTGATGTTGAGCCCCTTGAGGTTGGCACCTTCAAAGGTCACGTCTGCACCACCACAGACTGATAGCAGGCACGTGGATGGAGAGCTGTTACATGTGGATGGGGCCTTCCAGTCAACTCCAACTCCATGCATGCGGGACAGCAGCTGTGGGTCTGCTGCTGCTGCTGCCAGGTTTGGTCCTGCTGTGCATGACAGGCTTGCGACAGAAATGGTGCCGTTGGCGCCATCGCCCAAAAGTTTGAGAGCGCAGCGAGTGCAGCCTGCACCTGAGGTGATCCTGTCAGGGATCAGGGCGAGCAGCAGCACGATCAGGCTGCCTGCCCGAAGAGTCATGATTCTGGTGGGAGAGAGCGGGACAAAATTGCGCAGCCCAACATCAACGATCGACCTTTGCAAGCATTCTACAGTGCAGGGGCGAGCAACAAGGCCCTAGCTCAATTGGGCTCTGGCGAAATGTTATTTGTGTACTGCCGGCGCTGTGTGCCCAAAGACCCGATTAGTCATCGTGGCGTCGCGTCGCATCGTCGCTGATATCAATTGGCATTTGTCCATTTCAGCTTGCATACGTATGTTTCAGTGCCCATTGCAGCAGCACCCGTTCAGCCTTTCGGAGCTCAATCACACAGGCTGCTGCCCCATCATCCTTTCAGCTGTGGGCCATGGCTGCATACACATTCCTCTTGGCCTGGCTGCTCAGCGCCTGCATGGCCTTTCCAATTAGTAAGGCCAGCCAAGTCACAAAAGGTGAGGGAACATCACCCATGCGGCTGCCTCAAGCCCATGCTTCAATGGCGATGCCCTGAGGGCAGACCACCCCCATGCCGCATTACTGCGGCAGTAACACTGAGCCCACTCCATGCAGGACCAAAGGGTCACCCAGGCGTTTTGCTACACACCCCATCCTTTACAGCAGCTGTAGTGCTCAGCATGCAGCTGCCCCGTTGTGTTCAGCCGCTGATTGTAGTACAATCACCTCTGCCGAGCCCATGACTCATCAATGCTCTACCTGCCTTCTCTGTCTGCAGGCAGTTGGCCAGCCCCGCACACCCAGATGGAGTTCGCCCACGTGCCCATGCAGCCGCTGGATGATCCTACCAGCCCCATGACGGCAATGCACCGTCGGCTCCGTCAAGTTATCGGCGGACAGCCTGTCCCCCTGCCCGTACAAGCTGGCGGGCAGGGCCAGTTCGCCCAGGCTGCCAAGGCCGGACCAGCAAAGAGCTTTGACGAAACCTGCAAAGCAAACCCCCTTGACACCGCTGCTTGCCAGGCTGCAGCACAGGAGCTGATCTCAACACAGCCTGTGGTTGCCCGGATTGTTGCCAACCAGCTAGGCTGTGGGGTTGCAGCACCACAGCCTGCTGAAACACAGCCTGCTGTACCAGCCCCACAAGCCACGTACACTACTGAGCGCGACGGAGAGGCTGTGGGGGAGGGGGAGGCTGTGCGTGATGGGGAGGCAGTGCGTGACGGCGATGATGGCTGACGCTTTGTGCGGCTCAAGAGTGCGATGTGCATTGACAACTCCAGCATCCCATAGTGCAGCAAGCCTCACTTGGATCTTTAGGTGCACTTAGCAGTGCTCAACACGCAAGGCCTGGGTGGAACCATTATCAGGCTAGGGCGCCCCAAACCACAGAGTGGCGGCAGTCGCCCTCAAACAGCAATCTGCCATCATGCGTCTGTTTTTGCCGCAATGACTGTATAGTGACTGTAGCAGCACTGCTGCTGGCAGCTGGTGTCCTGGTGTCCACTATGCACATCATGGTGCTGCTGTTCAGCACCGCCTGATGGTGTGTGTTTGTGTCCAGGCTGTAACGCACTGCACTCAGCTGTGTTGTTTGTGGACGGCGCAGCCCGATGTGTCTCACTGACGACGGTCATTTAGAGGCAAGGCCCATTGCTACCCACACCCAGTCTGTGTGGCCATACAGGTCGCCATGCAGCACGTGTGAGCCAATGTGTTATTCGATCCAATATGAGTCATCGCATGTGGCATGGAAGGGGGAGTGTTGCATTTGTAATCACAGATGAGAGTGTGACTTGCTGTCTGGTCCAAGCCACACAATCACAACAGCACAAGCTGTTTGGCAGTATCTGGGTTGCAGGGCTTGCCATGCAGCACCAGCACACTAAGATGCAGAGTCACACAGGACAGCCTCCCTGACAGTGCCAGACAAATCGGGAACAGAGCACGTCTTGCAGACAGACAGGCACGCTTTGCAAACTGACAGATGGACACATGGTGACAGAGCCCACCCCCCTTGGAAACAACATAAATCAATATATATTTGATCCCCCTGTGCAAGACAGGCTTGCGGCAGGGATGGTGTCGTTGCTGCCATCGCCTGTAAGCTTGAGAGAGCAGCGAGTGCACACGACACTGCCAGGCACCAGGACGAGCAGCAGCAAGATCGGGCTGACTGCTCGGAGCGCCATTTGGCGCACAGCCAAGCGCAGTAACTGGCATCAACGATCGCTCGTGCGAGCAACATATAGTGAAGGTACGAGGGCATAAGACCCTGATACTCAGGCTTGCAGACGCATAACTTGCAGCGCCCCTTTTGGGCGCCGCCGAGAGTGTTATTTGTGTCCCGCCGCGCCGTGCCCCAAATCCCCCTATCCGCGGCGCGTCGGATTGATTTGATATACAAACATGCCACTGTTGATCAGTATTCAAGGCTTTTGCACACATAAATTGCAGCGCCTTGCAGCAACGCTCGTTCAGCTCCTTTCGAAGTGTCCACAGGCTGCTACCTCGTCATTTTGCCAGCTGCGCGCCATGGCTGCAAACACATTCCTCTTGGCCTGGCTGCTCAGCGTCTGCATGGCCTTTCCAATAAGCAAGGCAAGCAGGGTCACCAAAGGTGAGGGAAGAAAACCCATGCGGCTGCCTCATACCAACCTGCGGGCAAATCACCACCATGCAGTAGCACTGAGCCAACTGCATGCCACTGGCCTACAGTGTAGGACCAAAGGGTCACCCAGAAATGAGTTCTGCTGGGCATCCCTTCAGCAGCAGCAGTGTTCAGCATGCAGGTGCTCCGAATGTTATCAAGAGCTCCAAGTTGGGCGCACAACTTGTGCTGGTGATTGAATCACATCTGCCGAGCTCATTGACTCATTGTTGCTTCACCTCCTTTCTCTGTATGCAGGCAGTTGGCCAGACCCACACACCCAGATGAACTTCGCCCACATGCCCATGCAGCGTCCTGCCAAGCCCCTGATGGCAATGCACCACCGGCTGCTTCAAGTTGTCGGCGGACGGCCTGCTCCCCTGCCCAAACAGGCCGGTGGGCAGGGCCAGTACGACAAAGCCTCCAAGGCCGGACCAGCAAAGAGCGAAGTAACTTTTGATGCAATGTTGCAAACTTGCAAGGCTGACACCGCTGCTTGCCAGGCTGCTGCACAGGCACTGATCTCTACAGAGCCGGTGGTTGCACGTCTTGTTGCCAACCAGTTGGGCTGTGGGGCTGCAGCACCGCAGCCCACCGACACACAGCCAGCCGTACCAGCTCCGCAACCCACGTACACTACTGACAGCGACGTAGAGGCTGTGGGCTTCACAGCCTCGCCAGGTGACGGAGGGGCTGTGCGTGACGCGGAGGCTGTTCGCGACGACGATGACGACGACGACGACGACGCCTGATGCTGTGTGTGGTGAACATTGAGTGTGCAGTGACAATGCACCTGCAGTGCAGCAAGACGCACTTGGCTGCTCATGTGCATTGCTCAACACTGTGTTGAGTGCGCCATTTTTGAGTGCACGGCGTGTGAGTGCACCATTATCAGATCAGAGCAGTCGCCCTGGACCAGCCTGGCATTTTGTCACTTGCGTCTTAGACGTTGGCAGCATGATAGATAAGTCATTGCTCTTTCATTAATGGCTGGAAGTGTTTGGAATGTGGTGGATGTCCTGCAGAAATGACTGTACAGTGACTGCAGCAGCAGTAGCTGATGTGCTGGTGTCCACCATGCAAATGATGGTGCTGCTGTTTGCCACCACATGATGGTGTGTTTTTGAGTACAGGCTGCAATGCAATGCACTGCACTCAGCTGAGTCAGCTGTGTTGTTCGTGGACCCAGTGTGTCTCAAGCCGTGTAGAGGCAAGCTGCATTGCTACTCACACCCAGTCTGTGTGGTCATACAGGCTGCCTTGCAGCACATGCTGCTCCTCGACGTGCAGACAAGAAAGCATGCCATTCAGGCGATAGAACTAGTCTCTAGCGGTTGTCCTGGATTTGTTGATATTGGCCGGCACTGCACCTTGTGCAGGGCAGATTAGACTCTAGCTGTGGGATCAGCCGACTAGTGTACGCCATAAATATACAGTGTGTAAGCAGAGGGAGCATATGCATACTCATGCGTGCTCACCAAGTTTTGTAAAATATATACTGCCTAACTTTGTGTTGTGGTATCAATGAGTCATTGACAGTAGGGATAGGAGCAGACGTGAGGATTATGTGGTGACTGTCGACAGTGCTGTATGTGAGATAGCATGTGGCTATTTTTTGTAATGGCATGTTGAACTGAAATGGCCCGATGACCTTCCATTGTCCGGCATGTTGAGGAGATACATGTGCCTGGCCTTGCTGTGCAGCTGCATGTAGATACATATTCAGGCATGCTGCATGTACGCTGCAGGAGGTATTTTGAAAAGTACCATATGATACTTCCCACAAAGTAGCAACCCATTGCCAGGTGTCAGAAATCACTGTTGCACACCTGATATCATCCACCAAAACTACATTGAAAATGTTGGGGATGCTAGGATACATCTGGAAAAGTCACACATGGTAATTCAACTGTCCGCAAAACAATCGCTGCATGTTGGTACATAACTCCTGTGCTGGCACAACTCAACTACCAACCTCAACATAGGTGACAACCGTCAACTTGAAGCTGACATACTGCCAGAACCACGATGCGTCTCGCCATGTATCACCCCACACACAATGCACTACAATGTGCCCAATACACCCTCACAGTATTTCGTTCTGCACCTGCATCTATTGTCAGCCATTCCCGCACTTCCTCAACATCCCTACAATTTAGTCGTCTATCCTGCTCATGTCTATGGTGGCAGGTCCCGCCAAGTTCTTCCCCTCTGCACTGAAGCAGCTGCCGTGGCAGGGGCAGTTAAACTCCTTGTCCTCAGGGTTCCACTGCGGGCACAAGCAGGGCGCACAGATGCAACAAACACGACTGGTCGATTGACAGTGCTACTGTGCCATGCCGTTGCTCCTGCCAACAGCTGCATTGCCTGTCTGCACCGTGCTGACTTGCCAAGGCTTGCAGTGCCACTTCAAGACTTCCAAGCCTTCGCAAGTCAGTAGGTAGATGTCGAGGGCTGCTACAAACACCCCATGCTGCAACGTTCAACGCACACAAGTAGGAAGGCCTGCGGAGCAGCTGTATTTGCATCAGTGTCTGCATACAGCCCAGACATAACAACCCCCCTACCTGCAAGAGGCAGCCCAAGTGAGGGCACAGCCCTGAGAACTTCTGCACCTCACCCCGCTCGTCCTTGTACACAGCAACCTGCACAACACAACAGAAAAAAGGTGTGACACAAAGCCGCTCTTTGTGACGGCCACGACTCCAGATCGCCCACACACCAATTGTCAATGATGACAGACATGGGCAGTGCACAGAAACACAACCCTCAGTCTGGAGCTCAGACTGCGTTTGGTGACCCCTACCCACCTTGCGCAGTGCCAGTGGGCCGCTGTTGATGATGGTGCCCTCACCCCTAGGCAGAGACTCAATGTCACGTGCTGCTGCCAAGTAGGTGGGCAGTGGCAGCAGCATGTTGAGGGCACTGCAAGAAGAATGACAACCAGGCGGATGTCAGTTTTCAGAATGAGTATGGCAACTTGGACAACATGCGGCCAGTTCAAGCAGTCGTACTACACCACTGCATGTAGTGTGTGCTGAGCTCATTCTAAGTACAGATGAGGAGCCCTGCAAGTGTCAGCGCCAGGTTGCTCCACTGCAGCTGAACACCACAGACATACATTCACTGATCAGTTTGACGCATGCTCACTCGCGTATTGCAGGTGCTGCCTGCAACTCAGCAAGCAATTAGGAACTCTGTCGTACCTGTTGATGGTTGTCTTGAAGTAGCGAGGGCTCCAGGCTGGCAGGCCAGGGATGCCACGTAGCTTGCGCCTGCAGGGGATAGCCACCACACACCACATGCTACGAGTCACAGTCATGCAGGACAGTATGCTATGTGGCAGCTGCTGTCAGTGTGCTTGGCAGCAGCCTTTGAGATGAGCAGAGCTGCGTGGTGCTCCCCTAGGCTGCTGAGTGAGAGTCACTGCACGCAGCAATGGTGGACGTCGCACAAAGCATGCTATGGCAGTGTTTGCTTGACGCACAAGTCTGAATGCACTGCAGTGCAGACTTGTACAGTGTCCGACAGGGTTGCACAGACACGCATCCTGGTCAGGATTTGTCACTCACGATGGGTTGTAGATGTTCTTGTACAGCTGACCAGCAGGCCAGCCCAGCAGCTGACTCGCAATCACATTGCCACCGATGGTGCCGCCACTGATGATGCGACCACAATCACCTGCGCGCACACGGGCAGCAGCATGGGAGGTAGGGACCACGTGAGATGAAGTAGGGCTCACGTGATCACCAGGGAGCCTCCCTGGTGCTCACATGTGATTTTTTTTCGCTTTCTGGAAAAACTGGCAGCAAACATGAGCTGATGAATGTTGGTTGGGGACTATATCCCCAGTTACTGTACTGTACTGTAAATGTGTGCCGACTAATGTGAGTGTGACTGCTGGTACACAGACACAAGTTGTCACAAGTGTTGTACATTCCGGCATCATGTACAGAGCAGAGGCCCTACGGCAATACCCTGTCCTTGTTCCGCACCTGTTGCCACAAACACACCCTTGCTTGCGGTTGCTGTTGGGTCCTGGCCATACAGCCCCAGGTCCTCTGCTGTTTGGTAGTACTGAGCGCAAGCAAACACAGCAGACAACATGCAAGGCAGACAGTATCAGTGCAAGTTGGCAGACCGGCTGAGCTCCCTTCCCCTTATGCAGCTCTCTCTCACTGTGCTTGATGAACAGAAATCGAAGTCGCCTTCAATACAAACATCACCGATTACGTGCTATAGAAGGGGATGTTTGATCAAAGCCAATGTAACGGGATGCTGAAGCAAGTGTGACCAAAATTGATGCTGAGCCAGCACGCACCTGGTAGCTCCACTGGTAGAGGCGCTGCCCAACAGCAGGCCAGCGTGCACGCGCCCAGGACTCCAGAGCAGCAGCAGGGTCTGCAGGATACTCGTTGGCCCTCATGCCCTGCATAAACAAGCACAACATCACTCATGATCAGTTCAACTGTCACACGTGTAGACAGTTGGCTGCATCCGCACTGCGCAAGTGGCTGCATGTTGACCCATCCCATAAACCACAACAGAATGCAACACAGCTTGAAGATTTCTAGTCTTTACCCCTGGCACCAGAGGCTCTTTGTTGGCGCATGTGATCAAGCCACTTTCTGAAATCCCCTGGGACCGATACGCCTACTGGGGTTTGGCAAACCCCACCCCCTCCCCCACCCGCACCTCAACCTTCACCCCAACCCCAACCTCCTACACCATGGAAGGATAGTATACACATACCTGGTCATGAGCCTCTCCAGCCACCACCAGCATGTCAAAGTAGCCGTCCCGCCCTGACTGCTTGCCAGGCACCAGCATGGCTGTGTGCTGGGGCTCAGCTGTGTCGTAAAAGATGCCTGGCTTGTAGCCTGAAAACTTGGGCACCTTCAGAGCCACAACATACCTGTGGGGGCAAGTACGGAACGTGCATGCACACATGACAGGAAGTAGTGTGTGAGACCACGCCAAATAAGTATGTGAGTCAACGCATGATGACATGTACACGAGCGCACTCAGGGCCTCAAACGCAACATACAGGGTTCAGACATTGCAGGATATGCAGTTCCGAGTCTCCTGCCCATGTACGCAACAATGTTTCGACCACAGGCCCCGTCAGGCAGCTATATTCCGTTCAGATGCCTGTTGGCAGATGCATGTTTGGTGCTGGTCCACAGCAGTTGATGACGTGTGTGTGCTCATGGCTGTAAGCGGTATCAGTAGCACACACACCTCCTGCGCACGTGCTGCTTGCCGTGCAGTGCCAGCACGTGCAGTGCAGAGTCCACAATGCTGCTGGTCACAGGAGAGGCAGTGGCCAGCACATAGCCCTGCTTTGCCCTCACGGTGTGTCCCTCCATGGTGGTCAAGCGCTTCTTACTGCTGTCAGCCTTGCGCATGCGGGTGGTCTCGTAGATGCGGCCTCCATACTTCTCTGCAGGTGCAGGCAGCAAGATTGACAATGTATGTGTGCATCGTGCTGGCCAATAGTCAGGCTTCACCATATTCAGTGCTTTACCCATTCATGGCAGCCGCAGCTGGAGTGATATCGACTGTTCAACATTTGCAGTTGATGGCTGCCCTGAATGGCAGTGACCAGCATTGGTTACTATCGTGGGTAAGGGAAGCTTATGTCACCACAAGTACTGCTCCTAGCAACCTTGATCAGCTGCAGCTCCTTCCTAACGTCATAGTGTGACCTTATGACCCACCTGTTATGGCCTTGGCCAGTCCCTGGATATACTGCAGGGGGTTGAGGGAGGCAGCCTGAGGCAGCTCAATGGCACGGCCTGCACCGGCCCCTGCAGTGCCAACATCCGCCTGTACAGCAGGAAGACAAGCATGCAGGGACATTCATACATGGCAGCTGGACAGACAGGAGTACCATTCACATGTGCAAAACGTCAAGGGTTATACACCTCACATCACAAGGAAGATATATCATTGGATTTATTCTGTAACCATGCAGCAGTCGTAGGAGCTCACAACCTGCACCAGAAACAGTCGGCTGTCCAGCCACATCCATTGCATCGAAGCTCAGCACAGACACACCATGGCCAGCAGCACACAGCCATTGCTGGTCTCCATCCGGCTTCACCGCTTACCAGGTTGACATCCAGTCCAGCTGCTTTGCAAGCCTCCAGCTCCTGCATGATCAAACGCTCTGCAGGCGGCAAAAGCAGCAGCAGAGACATTGCTTTCAGCAAACTGTGGACAAACAAACTTCTGACTGTACTGCAGAATCAAACCAGGGCATCCACACTAAATTCACGATGACCAACCTTAATACCTGCAGTAACTAGGCCCGACTGGCAGTGCCTGAAATCATTTGAAGTTCCAAGGTGGTTCAAGCAGGCTTGTGAGTGGGCTACGCCAGCTCTGCAAGCGCTAAAATACTGGCTGCATCACACTGACGTGGGATCTCACGCTGCCCACAGGGGTAGCAGGCGCGCGGTCTTACCTGCTTGCCTATTGGCATTGTCAGACTTGCTGCTGCTTCGTGGGTCGTCGCTGTCCCCAGGCACAGCATCAGCACCCGATGGCAGCACAAAGGCAGGGCAGCGGGTGAAGCCACACTGAATGCCTTCTGTCTTGACAACATTCTCGACAAAGTCGATGGCTTCTGCATTGCTCAGAGCAATCTGCAGGGCAAGGCAGAAAGTGCGGGAAAGTTGAAGGCGGAGGCAGGAAAAAGGGAGCCAGGACAGGGCAGCTGGTGAGGATGACTTTGCTGTGCAAATATGGGGACACAGTCTCGATGATGCGCACAGGTACCATGGGTGGGCAGATCATTATCGTAGGCCTACGATACCCTAGGGTTGTACTTAGGGTGGGGTGTGCACATGTGTGCGACTGCGGTTGCCCAGCATGGAGGGCCGTGCATGATCTACAATGCGCCCGGCTCGTTGCACGAGAGGTTCAGCAGCATACCACCTGCGCAGTGGCAGGAAGACAAGCCAGCAAGCCTGTTGGGTCGTTAGATGCCTGCTTACCTGCTTGCGTTGGTCTGTAGAGGTCCAGCGCTCCAGGCTGCTAAACAGCCCCGTGTGCCAGCTGGACATGTCGCCAACAGCACGGCCAGTCTGGCCAGAGCCCAACAGACGAGACTCCAGCACAACGACACGCTTGCCTGCAGGTGGCGCAAGGGCAAGGCACAACCATTGAAGAGGAGCAGTTGGGGGCAGTTGCGACACAATGGGGGGTTACTGCAGTCGGGGCCTGAACATACAAATGCACGTGCAGCTCGGTGCAGAAGGCCCCTAGGCTGAAGTCTCCCAAGGCAGATGCTGAGAGTCCGTGTGCGCAGGTCAGTTTCTTGCGCATTGCATGCCATGGCAATATGGCAGATTGAGGCTAGCAACACCGTGTGTGCATGCATGTGCACCTGGCCAGCAACACCTAAACACTTGGCGTTTCTCCTGTGCTGCATTGCACTTGACAACGCTCTCCTGTAATCACTCGCCGTGCGCCATGCGCAGACGGAAGAGAGTCAGACAGATACCAAATGCACGTCCAGCAACAGGTCACACCTGCTTTGGCCAGGAGGTATGCTGTGGTGAGGCCACTGATGCCTCCGCCCACGATTGCCACGTCCGCCTCTGTGTCCTCACGCAGGGCGGGGTACTGCTGCTTCATCTGCTCTGTGCCCCAGCAGGTGGTGGCCAGACCTGTACAGCAACAGCCACAGCCGCGGCACTGCGTTCGCAACAGCTGGCATGCAGTGTAGGTGTCCGCCCAGCAGTGGCCAAGTGACAGAATCTGTGGCGCGAACCCAAACAAACACATGTGCTGCACAGACCCGGCAAACAAACCAAGCAGCATCGCAATGCACGAAGTCAGAAGCAGCTGCTAGCAGTAGCACCCACAATGCACGCAGTCAAACCCAGCACTAGCAGTGAACACCAACCTGGGACTGCTGTGCGCCCCCTGCGCACAGGCGTGGTGCCCTTGAACCTCAGGGGTGCTGCCTCATCTTCCAACAACTCTGCACCAGCAGGGGATCCAGCAGGCGCCCCTGCAAAAGCTGGTGCACCCATGTCCCCTGGCTGGTTGAAGCCGGCAGCATCAGGACCAAAAGCCTTGACTGGCGCAGCGCTACCAGAGGGGCCTGCTGTTGATGAGGGCTTGGGGGCTCCAGTTGGGGGTAGCAGGGACATGCTGCGCAGTGGGAACGTTGATCGGTTCAATGGGGTGCTTTTCAACACGCTGTGGCACTTGCTGATCATCACAGGCACACAGGGTGCTCAAATGTTATAGTGAGGGTTGCAGGAGGTTGGCAACGTAAATGTAGGGCGACCGTTGGTACACAAGGCGAGTGATATCACAATGCACTCTTTCACAATGACATGCATCCAACTGCGTTGATTGTGGACCAGAAAACGTCCCGATGTCCCGATGACATAACCGCCACGTCACGGATCGCATCACGTATCTCGACACATCCGAACTAAGCTTACTTGAGCGAACCGTTGAATGCAACAAAGATAAATGAAACTGGCGCTGGTTCAGTGCACAATTAACGCTCAGCAGTGCTTGACTGCCAGCCTTGAAGCCGTCTTCCAGGCTGCCAATGCCCATCTCTTCCTGTGTCACCTTGAGCGCCTGCAAGTCATGACATATCTGATCAGATACGTTCAAAACAATGGGGTACGTGATTATGCCTGACATGAAGCTGCTGCTGTGTAACACAGAACTGGTGCCGCTGCAAGGACAGGCTGCTCTCAGTTGCTGATGGGTCAATGCGTGCCAACCCTCTCCTGTGGTGACCCTGGTCCCAATCCTGGCATGAGGCGTCTCTCTTTGAAGCCAAACCCACTGCACTCCCCCAGTGGTGGACTTACATATTTGTGACCAGCCAAACTATGAACAAGCTCAGTGTGCAGGGACTTGGTTGACAGTTGTCCTTGCGCTTGTGCTTCAACAGCTTTGGAGGCAGCAAGTTGCAGGTGGAATGTGCCCGCCACCTGCACATGTGTGTGCATCACCGGGACTGTCACATGTATCAACCGACACAAGGTACAACAGCGCTGCAAAAGTATACCATGAGCATTTGACAGCATTGCTGCTGCAACTGCTGTCACTGCTACTGCCGCTGCTTAGCAGTAGCTACTATAGTACTGCCGGGAGGCATCACCCACCATGGCAGCGTTTATCGGCGCCATATCGCCTATCCTTAAGTCCATGCTAATGCTGCCCGGAGGTCTCTGCAGCAACGCCAACAGACTTGGAGTACAATTCAGATCGATCACCATATCTCCTTCAGAAGGATATATCTCCTTCTGGCTATCACACTACCACTCACGCAGCATTTGCAACATCTTTGTAGAATACCAGTGAAAGGTCTCTGCCCCTGATCTGCAACACATCTGCTACTACTGCCATGCTGTATCCCTGGTGCAGTGGAGAGTGGTGACCGACCTGTGTGGATCGGCAGGATTGCTGTGTGTGTTCATTTGCTTATGAAATGTTTTTGCTGTGTCGAGGTGCAGCCAAACTAAGAACCTGTATCCTTCTGTCGCCACACATGATGGGCATGATGTTATAACCAGCAGTACCACTGTCAGCTCCAGCAGCATGATTTGCAATGTAGATGCAGCAGCTTGCTTGCTGGTGGTGCGGAAAAAAGGTACCACCTGCAACCGAGTCTGCACCACAAGCTTGACCCAAAACCATCACACGAAGGCACTGGCACCGCGAGAATTATCCCTGCCAAGGACACTGAACAAGGGGCCACACCAGCATACGGCGCAATGCACTGCCAGCACTAAACAGCAATGGTGTCCAACAAACCACTGCTCCCGCATCCAGCAGAGCGCCAACGCCTGCAGACAAACCGCCTCCCATTCCTGCATGCTTGTTCCCTTTGGCTCGTTACGAGCATGCACGTGCTGCACGGCTGATGACACTGCCACTCTGCACATCATGTGACCAGCCTGGCACCTTTCATACAACCCCGATTAAAGGTGAATGCCACAGCAGTCACATGCATGCATCTGCATATGCAGATTGTCCAGACGTGAGGTCAGACATCCGGCGTGGCGGCGGCAGCAGCAGCTGGTCACCGGCTGCTGCGCAGCACCTTGACATCAACCAAGATCGCCTGGCAGCACCCAAAAAAGTAGCCTGAAACTCAAAGCAAATCAACATGCAAGACTGCACGCACATGGCACATACATCAGGCACACAGTGCAGCAATGAGCTGCTGGTGTGCAGCCATTCATTGCAAAAGGGAATGTGCACAAAACCAATCAGGACTATGATACACCTCATCAACACACCGCTCCCACCCGCCCTACCACCACCAATCCCTTCCAATATCAGTCATTGTTGTGGAGCGGCTGGCCACACGGCAGCAACCGAGCCATGGCCACACGCCACACCAAGGCATGGCCTCGACCTCACACACGTCTTGGTCGTTTGAGAACCAAAGACACCCTGCCAAAAGGATGAAGTGCAGGAGCGCCCTGCCAGTTGAAGAGGCTGCACGTTGACAGATACCCAGCCGTCCGCCATGCAAGGGGTGCCTGCTTCGCGGTACAAAAAGTCGTCCAAGTCGACGGACGCTGATAGGCGCCGGACGCTGATAGGAGAGGGATGGCATGCTGATGAGAGAGGGATGGCACTAACAATATATACACACTATTGAGACACTATCTGGATCACTGCGTACTGGGATCAAAGTGTGCAAACTAGCCAAAACACACGTGCAGAAGGCTGCCAAACGTGCAAAACACCAATCAATGGCCTGGCAACAGGCACAGCAAAACATGCGCGATGCAGGTATGGAAGGGCGGCAGCAACAGCAGCCTTGGCGGGCATGTTGAAGGGGCACGCGATGCGGCTGCCAAAGAGAGAGCGCCCTTCAAAGCACGATTGTTTGACACTGACTGCTGACAACACATGTTCAAACAACACCACAGACAGCATATGTTTGTCTGCTGCGGCCACAGACCGCGGCACACACTACACCCCCACCCCGCCTTAGAAAAAGCCCAACAGCCCCAGGTATGCATGCGACCCTCCCAAGTTGTTTTGTACAAGTCAGGTCAAAAGTTGCCCCTGATTCAGCAAGCCCCTACACAAATCAGGTCAAAGAGACTGCCTCATGCCCACCAACTAGGTCTCAGTGATTGTGAAGCGACCCTTATGCCGCCGGGAAGGGCTGGCAGAGGGGTGAGCAGATCTCGGCTCTGACACAGACCGCTGCTGCTGCTGCTGCTTCTGCGGGCCCACTGCTGCAGTTGCTGCTGCCGGACTGCCTGTCCTCCCCCGCTGCTGCTGCTGCTCCTCACTGGACCCAACAGGCTGCTGCTGCTGCTGCTGCTGCTGCATTGGCGCTGGTTTGCCGCTGCCGCTGCTGCTGCTGGTGCGTTGCGCAGCCACAAGGAAAGTCACAGACGACTCCTGTGCCAGCTCCTGCTGCTGTGGCTTATCCGGACTGCCCAGCGGGAACGATAACACCCCATCAGCAGCACTATGCGCAGCAGAGCTGCTGTCACCCGCGCTGCTCACTCTGTCACCCGCGCTGCTGCGCTTGATATCACCCGACTCCGCGGCAAACGACAGCTCCCTGCTCCCGAGCTCACTTAGCCCTACTGCCGCCGCGTCCGGAGCTGCTTCTTCCTCCTCTGGGACTAGAGACCACAGCTCAGCAAGTGTGGGGTACGGCATCGCGATGGCAGTACTGCGGCTGCTATGCACGGCCTGATCCCCTGTGGCGGTGACAGCCGCCCTGCTGCCTACATGCGTGGGGGAAGTTGGGTCAGGGCCGGACAGCACGCCAGCAGCAGCAGTAGCTTGCTCTACAGCCTCAGCAGCAGCGGCAAGCGAGTTGACCGAGGCTTCTGCTGCTCGGACCGATTCATCCTGTGGCATGCCCTGCTGCTGCATGGCTGCCAGCTCGTTTTGGACCTCATGCTGCTGCTGCTCCAGAAGCTGCTGCTTCAGGTTCACTTGGGGCTCTGACACCTGCTGCTGCTTCTGTTCCGCAAACGGCTGCCTCATCACTTGCTGCTGCTGGTGTTCTTGGGAAGGATGCTTCACCAGCTGCTCTCTGGAAGCCACCCTACCAGGACCCTGCTGATACCTTGGAGGCTTGCTGCTGCTAGTGCTGCCAGCAGCCGGCAGATCACTCAGGCTGACTGCAGGGATAGAGCCCCTGGACCCCAACCGGACAAGGTTGCTGCTGCTGCCCACCCGGCCCGCAGGTGGTGCAGCAGCTGCCGCAGCCGCCACCACAGCAGCACTGCTGCCATCGGCAGTGCCTGAACTACTGCTGGGGCGGCTACTGCTTGGCGCTGCACCAGCCTGGTCACTCTGCTGCTGCCTGCTGTCGGCAGCAGCAGCTGCAGGCTGCAGCTGCTGCTGCCCAGGTGACGCAGGTGGCTTGGGTGACGGCGGAGACGTCGGCTGCTGCTGCTGCTGGTGCGGTGGGCGCTCCGGGCTACGGGAGCTGCTCCTGTCCCCCTGCTGATGAACTGAATGCAAGGAGCCTCCTGACCTGCTTTTGAAGATGTGGGCAACGTCAGAGGCAGTCTCAGCACACGCCTCCTTCACATGCTGCCAGAAGTGCCCAGCTCCTGCATGCTCCTTGCCCCTGCTGCTGCTGCCCTGCCAGCCACTGCTCTGGGGCTGTGGCTCCTACCGGCAAGATCAGCAGCAGACTTCCCAGAATCCTTGAGCCCATAGTTTTCGGGATAGATGTCCTGCAAGGCATTCCCCGACCGTGACAGCGACGGCCCTGCTGATGCAGCACTGCTGCTGCTGCTGCCGCCATAGCCACTCCCAGCAGCCGAGGCAGCGGCCACGCCCGCCCTGCTGGTGCCATGCCCAGACCCACCAGCGTCCTGCACCCCATGCTGATGGTGCCTGCTGACCTGGGAGAGGCGTCCCTACTGCTGAAGGGCGATGCTCCCTTGGATCCCTTGCCCAACCCATGGTGGCTGAAGAAGTCGGCAATTTTGTGCTGCAGGTGGTGGGGCTCGTGCGGATGGTGGGACCCATCGGCGTGCTGCGGCAGCGGCGACTGCGAGCGCCGCGGGGAGTGTGCCTCTGCGCCTTTGTGTGGCAGCAGCTTGGAGAAGAGCCCACTGCTGCTGCCAGCACCTGGGCTGGATGGCCGCCTGGGGCTGCCGGGCGCAGCTTCTACTGGCACGTGCTGCTGCTGCCGCGGGCTTGATGCGCCAGTGCCGCTGGTGCTGACGGCCTGCTGAGAAACCTGCTGCTGCTGCCGCTCCCTGGGTGAGCCGATGCTCCCAGCAGCTGTGGCCCCTGGGCCCGGGGTAGCTGCATGGTGTGCAGCAGCAGCAGCACTGCTGCCTGACAGACCCGCAGATGAGGACCCTGCCGACTTGTCAGATGCTGGTGACATCGGAGACAGCGGTGCCTCACTCAGCGCGCTGTTAGTATCAGCACCCTGGGCGACGTTCACGCTGCTGCTGCTGTTGCCTGCGTGCATGGATTGCATGCTGATCAGCAGCGCCATGTCCGGGCTGCTGACGCTGCGCTGCTTGAGCAGCTCGTACCCCCTGCCTGGCACCATGCCTCCTGAAGCCCCTGCTGCTGCTGATGCTGACGCTGCTGCTGCTGACACACTCCCTCCTGCTGCTGCAGGTGCTGCCGCAGGGTCATCAGAGACCAGCTCTGGGCCGACATACCGAGCAGAACCCTCCACATAAGTAAACCTCCCATGCTTCTTCGCCCCTGCGGCTGCTGCCGCTGCTGCTGCTGAGCCAGGGTCAGACACAGTGGTGCCACGAGCGAGCTTCAGCTGCACCTCTGGAGTGCTGGGCCTGCATTTCACACACATGAGTATGCCTAATGATGAGCACATGTTGCAACCCATGCAATGATGGCTTCCTTTGTGAAATGAATTTGACTGGCCACCTTCACTACTGTTTGCATTGTCCTTCCAACAACGGCGCCCTGTAGAAAGTGTGAACTTACGTAACTGCTGAACCCCTCTTTTTCCACAGTGCGGCATTGTTGACCGGACAATACAAGTAAAGGGCACCAAAACATCCGCCGTCAGAGTGCCAACACATTTTGACACTCTCATCATGGACTGCTCACCTACTGGCGATGGGCGAGTGCTCTGGCGTGTCCGGCACGCTCACAGGGAAAGCGGTGACGGTCTTCCCGCCAGCGTAGCAGGTCAGCACCTTGGGCGTTCCTGCTGCGTGCACCTCTGTCCCTGCTGCTGGGCGCGGCGACCGTGGGGAAGCAGGCTGCCCTGGCCGCCCTGCTGCTGACTGCCTTACGGGTGAGGGGACTTTCTCTGCGCTGCTGGCTGCATCAGCTGCTGTCCTGCGTCCGTCCGCGCTGCTGGCACCGGCATCCACATCCCTGGCACCGGGGCCTGCATCGCCCACCACCCCCCCTTGCTGCTGCTGCTGCTGCGATAAGAACCCCTGCAGCCCCACCACCCCCTGCTGCTGCTGCTGGCCAGGCACGTCCAGGCTAGCGCTGCTGCCAAGGCCTGCTGCCACACCGTTCGCTGCTGCACCTTGCCCTGCTCCGCGTGCACTTAGCTGCTGCTGCGTTGCCTGCGGCTGCTGCTGCTGCTGCTGCTCGTGCTGGTCCCCGCGGCTGCTGAGTGGCCTGCTGCCGGAGCCGGCAGCTTCTGCTGCGCTGCCAGAAGGTGGTGAAGTGTCCCCGGAGGTGCCGCCCCAGCCTGACTGCCCAGGCTCCGGGTCATCTGTGGATTTGGTGCACTTGAAGTCCCACTGAGCAACGTCTGTGATGTAGGAGATGTGGCTGGCCATGGCGGCTCGGTCGTTCTCCAGAGCCAGTGTAGCGGCACGGCCCTTGCCCTGCGACAGAACAGAGTATGGACTGCAGATGATCAGTACCAGCATTGCGGTATGAGTTTTGTGTGCAGCATGTCAAACTGTGCAACTGCAACACAGAGTGACCGGCAGACTGCGCAGCTCAAGCCAGATCGCAATATTCGTTTGCGTGCCTCACAGCACAACTGCCTCTGTGAGCACAACCCTTCTACAAGCCCTGACGACTGTACGCACAGACCAAGCACCCCAGCTGCATAATCAGCACAACCACAGCTAAAGCTACAGATGTGTCAATTAGGTGCGCGCGCTGTTGTGTACAACGGACAGGCGCTTGTGTTGGTCTTACCATGCGTATCTCCATGCAGCGCTGCGGCAGGGGTGGCAGGCCAGCCAGGATCGTGCGCCTCAGGTAGTCAGCGTCTTTGGCCTGCCTGAAAAACCTGACACAAGGGAAAATGCAACGCAGCCACAGACAGGTAAGCACTGGCTCTGCTGTTGCGGCCGTACTGCTAAGTCATTGCCTGTGCTGAGGTTACTGCACAGAGGCCAGTCCAGGGGACAGGAGCACCAAAGGGTTCAGCAGTGATGCATGTCAGCCAACCCCGCCATCACGCAACAGCTGCCGCCCTTATCACATAGAGCAACCATCAGCAAGCGGGCAGAGCGCAGTACGCATGGCACCTGCCCAATTGTTGCCTGGAACTCACCCCTTGCTCAGCAGCTGCTTGGCTGTTGGCCGCTTTGCCGGGTCCTTGTTGAGGCAGCTGGCCACCACCTCCCGCATGCTGCGGCTGAAGTGCCGCCCCCCTGACTCAGCCTCCAGCGTTGGCGGCGGGCCCTGCGGTCATTCACAGCACACACGCCAACACACACTAACTGTGAGGTTCTGCCCACTTGGGTGCTGCACAGTGGGCCACTGACAACACATGTCCTACGGATGATGACAAGAGTGCAGACGCCTGCTGCCCTGCCAGTGTCAACACACACAGCCAGCAACGTTGTTTGGGTTGTGCATCAAGAGCAGCCGTGAGCGAGAACATATAAATGTCCATGCACTACCCCATTGATGCGACATGAAAGCAAAACTGCCGGCACACAATCCTCCCTCTCTGCCCGCTGCGCCAAAAGCTGCCAGCAGGGGCACATGACACATACGCATGCTGCCTGTAAGGCCGTTCCTTCACACCTACCTGCAGTGTGAGCAGCAGGACCTTGATGGGTGACAGCTTGCTGAAGGGAGCATGCCCGTGAGCCAGCTCCAGCATGGTGATCCCTGCCGACCAGATGTCAGCCTTGGGCCCGTAGGTGTCCTGCTCCAGCACTTCTGGCGCCATCCAGCACACAGTGCCTGCAAAGGTGTTGCGCCCCTGCGGAGCGCCCCAGTCCTGGCGCTCCATGCTGGCTGCAGGACAGAGGGCAGATCACATCACAGCAGACAGTAGGCTTGCAGCGCTTGCGATGATAATTGGCCACAACCCAACAGCAAACCTTCTGCCAGCATGGTCTCAACCCGCCTGCGCACCTTTGCTGCATTCACTGCCAGCTGGGACCAGACACGGCTCCCTGAACAGCCTCTGCTGCCGCTATCATCAGCTAAATCAGTGTACCTAACTGTCAGGGCCCCTGCAGGGCCTGTGCAGCTGTAGCTGAGAACTCTCACCTGCCACACCAAAGTCACCCAGCTTGACCTGACCATCCCCATCCACCAGTACGTTGCCAGCCTTGACGTCACGGTGGATATCTCCATGGCTGTGGATGTAGGCGAGGGCACTCAGCACCTGGTGTGGCATACAGGCACGGGCAGAAGCACCACAGACTGTGACATGCAAGAGCATGAAAGGCGTCAGCACAAACCCCTCAGCCGCAGCAACCACTGAGGGGGCGCACCACTGCCACCAAGTATGTGCAGTTGCTGCCACAACGCTGCTACTCCTCTTGTGCACGCGCCCCTAGCTCCCTGTTCCACTCCTTGGTATTCAATCCCTGCTGCGCCTGCAGTCCCACTGGTTGAGTGCAGGCTTCCTCAGTTACCTCCTCAGTACTGCCTGGGTGAAGGCTTCAAGTTTTCTAACGTGTACTTGAATCAAGGCAGTGCACATGCATGCTAAACCTCTATAACCTGCTGCCAGCACCATCAGCCGACCCACCTCTTTCATGATTGTGGCAATGACCACTTCCTGCAGGCCGTCGGGGTACCTGTAGCGCAAGATGTGCGCCACACTGCCACCCTGCAACACATCATGCAGCAGCAACCCAGCAATGACTCCACAGACCACACAGCGCAACATGCAACCGCCATGCAGACCACCCTGAGACCTGAACACTGCTCTGCAACTGGCTTGTATGGGCGGTGTGGTCTGACGACATAGTGCGCTGAGCATTTGGCTGTGCTAGTGACGGAGTGCACCTGCTGTCAGATCCTGTCACGCACCTCCATGTAGGGCATGACCATCCACAGATGGATCTCGTGCACGAAGCACACATACAGCCCCAAGATGGCTTCGTGCTTGTACGCCTGCACAGAAAACCATGCAGCAGACATGCCTCACATGTGACCAGTACTGCAGCACACAGCCTCGCATGTGACCACTATTGCAGCACAGAGCCTTGAATGTGACCACTATTACAGCACACAGCCCCACATCAGCACACCCAGCACAAAAGTGCTGGCGATTGCGCAGTACTATGTGTCTGTGGTTCATGCCAGCACCCTGACGTTGATGCTTGAGGTTGCCCGCACCTTCATTGTTTGAGCTTCATGCACTATGTCTTCCAGAGAAGCCATCTGACACTCCAGATTCAAGATCTTCACAGCAACGATCCGATCATTGGTCAGGCAGCGGGCGCGCCACACCACAGCACTGCGTAGGCATAGCATAGCATAGCACAGCAAAGCACAGCAAAGCACAGCAAAGCACAGCAAAGCACAGCACAACACACAGGCAGTTGAGGCCGACCCCTACCTCCGCCCCCAAACTGCTTCTGCATGCACAGTGTTCTGCATGCACCTGCTGCCTTGGGGCCGGACATGAACGTCAAACCAATGCCTCGACAGCAGGGGCGCATAGCACTGCTGCTGCTGCCCCTAAGGCAAGGCGCATGACCATCATCCTAAGGACACCAGCAATGAAAATTGCACACACCAAGTGCGATGGAAGTATCTGATCAACATCTGCGAACCACCACCTTCGACAGGAGGACCTGACAGCACTGCCTCACCTGCAGCCCCTCCCGCAGTCCTCCAGAAGCTCGTATGCATCAGCTGCTGCTGGGAACACAAGCTCCTGGGCCTCCTTGGTTGCACTCTTGCGCTTGAGTGCACCACTGGAAGGAGGCCCGACAAGCTGCCCGAGGCTCTTGGACTGCCGCATGGGGAGCCGGACACACTGACCATGCACTGATGGAAGCACACAGGAGGGTCCGTCCTGCCTGCTGCTGCTGGTTATTGCTTGCCTGCTATACTTCTATGTTGGACAGCTGCAGGACGCTGGCTCCAGGCTTTAGACCAGCCGCACAGGACTGTAGAGTATGGTCATCAGCGGACCAAACTGGGGTCCACCTGGAAGCCCACTACCTATTGGCAAGCCTGCTAGTGCAGCTCACTGCGTTGTGATTGTTCACATCTGCACGTGGTAGCTGTTGATGGGAGGGTAGATGCTCAGAGGCACACAGAGGGACCTGCACAACTTGTTCCGTGACCGAGACACTGAGAACGAGGTGTATGTCAGGAACTGCAGAACGCTGTCCGGTGTCAAAAGACGTTTGTCATGGCATGCGGACACGCTGTCTAGGGCCTACGTCATGGCACTAGTGACAACCCGCTAACATCATTGCCACATGACGCGTTCCAAACATATACGGCTCAATAATCGGTGAACCTGTCAAAGGTAGTGATGGCTTGTCGGTCAAGGACTGCGGTCGGCTGGTAAAGCGCAATTTGGAAGATCTGGAGCTGGCACTGTGGGTGCCCCCCAATTGAAGAGACTGAGGGGCAGCTGCAGACTTTTCCACTGACACATGCCAATGAGGCTTGTTACATACATCCAGCAATCTCCTAGCAGTCAGCTACCTCCCACACCTAAAACATATGATGTGCAGCTCATGCATGGGCGACAAACTGGATCAGCTGGAGCCTCTTCACACACAGTTTCAGCTACCAGCGTCATATGTTGGCACCAAACATGCTTCCTGCCATCACTTGGGGAGCAGCCAGCACGTCATGCAGCCCGCATGTGGCACTGGCTGGAGGCGATATGCAAACCATGCAATCAGGGTCAACCAAAAAGCCAGCAGAACCGGCCTGGCGCCTTGCTCGAGAGCCTGCCAGCTTTCAGGCACAATGCCAAGCTACCAGTGTGGCAGACTCCAGCCACCACTACTGCTTGCCTAAATCCCAGCCAGGCTGGGGTTAATCATCAGCACCCCGGCTTGCGGCCGGCTTGGCAGCTCCTCTAATTGATCTCACACTGCCAGCAGCCGCATCTACTGCATCACACACATTCGGCACAAGTGCCTCTTGCTGGTGCCTGTCCACTTGCTGAGTAGCTGTTGCTGCAGCTGTGGCTGGCTGCTGAGGAGTCTGATCTGCCGCCTGGCCTCGTCCGCCAAACAGCTTCTGGGCCGCTCCTGCTGTTGTCGTGTGCTGACGAGACGGGCTGCCTGCTGCCACTGCAGACCCCGCTGCGCTAGCCAGCCTCAAGCGGATGGGGCCCTTGAAACTGTTGGGGTCCACGACCTAGCATCATGGCAGACACACAGCCCTGAGCTTAGAAGACACTCGCGCTAGTGCTTTGCACATAATGCACGGCACAGCATGGGCTAACAGCCGCTCCTGCATTATCTGCATCAGTCACACCACCACCGACAGGAACTGAAGTGAAGCTCCGTCCAAGGAATGCCAACCTCAATCACCAGTGTCAGGGCTCTTCAAAGGGGCAGCATGTGATGCTGCAACATGGTCGCACCTGGCCCTTCTGTGTGATTTCAATCAGTCCTTGCTGAGCCAGATGCCTGGCTGCCTGCCGCGTCGGCTCCATCAGGGACCTCCAGTCACCCTTTGGCAGGAGCTGCACCCAGCACAACAACAGACATTGCGATGGTTTTGCATGTCAGCTGGATGCACACTGCATTCAGCTGCCGGGCTGCCCCACCACTTTATGGTGAGGTGGTGCAGTCCAGTTGATACTCTGGAGAGCCAGGGGCCGTGCCTGCAGTGCCTGTACTGCTTGATCGCTTGCTGGCATCTGCAAAGACTGCACAACCGCATCATGAAGCCTGCCCACCTGACGCGGCACTTCACTTGGTCAGCAAGTGGCTCCAGGCTTCCGCTTGCGCAACAGTGCAAGTATACTGTCCTGCAGCTGCTGCTGTGATGGCCCCTGTGAAAAATCGCAGGAGGGTTCAGCTTATGCCTATGACTGCCAAACATACAGGTTGCCTCATCCAACAACAAGCTTACGTCGTTTTTCTGTCGTTTGGAGGCCTGCCCCTCACTCTGCTGTATAGCTCGCTTGGCAGACATGACGGGCTGCTGCTCAGCAGTGCTGTCTGTTGGCCACTAGTGCTGCTACTGTGTACAATTACTTTGAAAAGAGGGCTGTTGGTGCCACACCAGTCTCACAGCTATCGGATTCTTAGACCTCAGGCCCCTGCTCACGCACTTGCCAGGCTGGATGGACCAGTGTGCAGCAAAGTGACTAGGAACACCCACTGCGTTGTTAGATATACCTTGCAGAGTGGAACTTGCAAATCACACAGCCATTGCGAGCTATGGGACAATGCTTGGGTGGCAGTTGTAAGGAAGGCAGTTAGCAGCACAACTGCACAAAGCAGGAAATAATACCATCGAGCCATCTGAAGTCAGGACGCGTAATTGACGTATCGAATAGGCAATCGTAGTAGCAGTGGCCAGTTCTACTACTCTCGCCAAATAGTTGGCCATGCAGTTCAGCAGCAGTAGTAGCGGCAAGTTTGGGGGACATGCACTGTCCCCTGCAGCATCCTCAGACATGCAGCAGCAGACAGAGACAGCAGGAAGCTTCTCATTTCAGCAGGGGCAACAGCAGCAGGCTCTCCGCCACAGCCACAGCAGCACTGCTGCATCAGCTGCTCCTCCCAGCCCTGCTGATGAGCACCTCTTTGCAACACCTTCGGATTTGGTGAGTAGACGTCTCATCACGCAGACTGCGCACGTTTGTGGCACCACCCAGTTCAGATTGGTATGTTGTCCGGGCATGGTTAATTCTTCTTCACTTTCTGGCACTCCAGCTGCTCTTGCGGTTTGTGCACACCGTAGTTGTGCATGCGACAGAGGCACAGCAGGGTGCCATGCTTCACCTTCTGCAGTGCCTACCTGCTGGACTGTTGACACCAGCTGTGCTGTTTTGCTCTGTGTGTCGCCTGGCGCAGGTGTGTCCCATCACACTCACCCTGTTTCAAGACCCCGTTTGCAATGCTTTGGGTCAGGTGTATGAGCGGGCAGCACTGCAACGCCACTTGCTGCAGGTAGGCATGCTTGCCAACCCAAAGAGCAATTGCACCATTGCACCAGGACAGGCAACCACACATACTAATAGAGGAAAGCTGTTGGCCAACAGACCCTGAACGCACAAGAGCAGTGGGTATCAAAGATGCACACAGGCACCACACATAATTGGCTGTATCATTCGCACCGTGCTCTCACATTGGACAAGTTGTGGCCTGTTCTGGCCAAGTGGAAGCATATTGGTATGCCATGACATTTGTCCAACTTGTGCCAAGGGGCAGTTGCGCAGTCATGTGTCTGGCTGGGCAGTGCTCACAGCCACGTCTTGTCCGCAACATGATTTGACCCGCCCCCGTCATGCGCGTTGTTACGCCACATGTGTCGTGCAGGCGGCGGTGAGTGGGCAGCAGCCAACAGACCCTGTGAGTAATGCGGTGCTGCCCTCCCTTGACCTGGTGCCTGTGTGGCCCATGCGCAGCAGAGCAGCAGAGTACCGGGACAGCACGATACGCGCATGCGTGCAGGCAGCAGTGGCACCGGACTGCAGTGACCCGGTCAGATACCTTAGGAGGTGAGTAATCATCAGCTGGTGCAGGAAGGCCTCGGCATTCAGCAATGCACTGTGATATTGTCTGAGTCCAATGTTGCACCATGCACCCTGCCAAGGCAGTGTATGCCACCCCGCGGATCCATCAGTTGACGGGCAGCAGTGGCATCGGACTGCAGTGACCTGGGTCAGATACCTTAGGAGGTGAGTGTTCACTGGCTGGTACAGGGGGCTTCAGCATGGTGGTAGCCCATGCATGCGGTTTTGTTGGTCCACTGAGACCCGCTGGCAGCTGCACCTTGCACAAGAAATCAATCAGCACCAATGCACCAGTATGTACACCTGGAATGCTGTACATCACTCTGTCTCACTCTTTCTGGCATGCTGTGCATGATTGTATCTTGTGCATGTGCAGGGCAGCAGAGTTGGTGCTCAGCACAGACTCTGCAGGGACCAGCAGGCTCAGCAGCTCCAGCAGCGGCAGCCTTACCCCCACAGCAGCAGCAGCAGCGCTGTCCAGCAGCCCCGCAGGCGCGCGCACCGCCTCAGTCAGCAGCACGCCGGGACCAGCAGGCGAGTCTCCTGCTGCAGCCGACGGCACTCCAGCCACAGCAGCAGCAAAGGTAGCAGCAGTCAGCCCTGCAGCGCCACCCTCCGGACCTGCAGACGGCTCCGCAGGTGTCACCAGCACAGGCGTGCCTGGCCTCACTGTTGAGTTTGTGCAGTACCTTGCAGCGCACCGGGGCAGTCAGTATGATGCCCTGGTGCTGAAGTACTTTGGGAACGAACTGCTGCGTGCTGGGTGCCCTGATGCCGCCAGCAATGTCTTTTATAGGCTGTTACTGGAGGCCGAGGACAAAGTCCAGCAGGCAGAGTACCTGCAGCTATGTCTTGACTGTTGGACCTGCAGCAGTGATGGCACCAGCAGCGGGGGTGCAGACAGCATGGCAGAGGCGGCAGGCAGCCAGCAGCAGAGCGGGAAGGGTGTCCGCGCCCCAGCAGCAGCCCACCCGGCCAGTGCAGTCATCATCAGTAAGCTGGCGGACTTCGTCCAACGGCAACGCTGCCTCAGCCCGCGCGCCATTGTGCAGATGCTGGAAAGCACGCACCACGGCTCCGCCATGGCGATGCAGCTGTGTCAGGTGCTGCTGTCTAGGGCGGCTGGGTCGGCGGCGACAGCGGGTCCTGCAGGCAATGCGGAGGCTGCGTTGGGGTTGCCTGGGGGGCTGGGTGGTGTGCTGGAGGTGCTGTTGGAGCTGGTGGATTTGGGGCATGGGCAGCTTCTGGAGCAGGTTGAGCAGCTGACCCAGCAGGTGCAGCAGCTGCAGGCTCTGAATGCGCAGCAGGAGGGCGCGGCGCCTACAGCTGTGGCTGGTGCAGCTGATGCGAGCCAGGGAAGGGAGGCAGGGGTGGAGGCCGGACAGCGCGCTGCGGGAGACAATGCGGGAGCAGCAGGGATTGCGAGGGTGCACAGCAAGCGTGTGAGGGGACATCGGTGGAGGGGTGGGAAGGGCATGGAGGTGCTGGTGGGCAGGGTGGCAAGGGTTGCGGCAGCTGCGACGTTGTCGGTGGCATGCTTATCTGGTGGTAATGCCCCATTGCTGCGTGTTGCGCGCCTTGGGCCACTTCTGTACTTGCTGCGCTCAGGCTTGTGAGAGGGGAAGAGCGTGTTGTGTCTCGTTCATGTTGTACAGTTGTTATATTGTTGAGCAGGTTGATGTGGTTGCGTTCGTCAGCCATCCCTACTTGTGAGTGTCAGCCAGGTCAAGGTGTGTGCTTGTTGATTGTTTGTTGTGTGTTGTCATGCAATGGTCCATTCACACACAGTGTCGCATCATGGTTGTAATGCTGGGTGTGATCAACAGGTAGACACGTGTGTCTCAAGTTGGTCAACGTCGTGCACTGGAGCCCACGCCTGGTCGACAAACTCTTGGGGTCCTACACGTTCAAAGGACCGTCAATGTATGTTGGCTGCTGCTCTCAGTCACAATGTGGATGCCTCATATCCGCTGCATGCCTGAGTATGCCATGAAGTTAGTAATTGTGCCGTATTGGGCACTTTTGCCCAACAGGATGGAAGAGGCATCAGTGGTGAGAAGCCAGCAGACAGGTAGTGCCACTTGTCACTTTGAGGTTTCCTCGGAGAAGGAGAATCCTTCGGATAGCCTGTGGCTCGGCAAAAGAATGAGAAACCAGGAGTGACTTTTTGTGTAATTCCGTTGCGAGTTTCGAGTTCGAAATCGCGTTCGAAATGGTGTGACCGACAGCCTTTGTGTTTGGGCCAGTCGCTTGATACGATGCGTCCATACAGTGATTGTATGCCAAGGTAGGAAGCATTTGCGAGCAGCAGTACGGGCAGGCCGGTAGTTTGCAATGGCCGTGACCTCGTGGATGTCTAAGTGCGACGTAAAGATGACAGCTTTGAGCGCTATTGCCAACAACCAACGCAATTACAGCCCTTGGTTGCTGTAGAACGTGAACCTGCAAGGCAGGGGGGCTGACTGCCCCCCTGGACCCCCGCCACCAACACTGCTACTGTGCTGCTGCTGCTGCTGTACCTGTTGCATACAAGGCAGGGGGGCTGACTGCCCCCCTGGACCCCCGCCCTGGACACAAGTAAAATTCCTGGTTGCACCAACACCTGAACATGCAAGGCAGGGGGGCTGACTGCCCCCCTGGACCCCCGCCACCAATACTGCTACTGTGCTGCTGCTGCTGCTGTACCTGTTGCATACAAGGCAGGGGGGCTGACTGCCCCCCTGGACCCCCGCCCTGGACACCATTAAAAGCCCTGGTTGCACCAACACCTGAACATGCAGGCAGGGGGGCTAACTGCCCCCCTGGACCCCCGCCACCAATACTGCTACTGTGCTGCTGCTGCTGTACCTGTTGCATACAAGGCAGGGGGGCTGACTGCCCCCCTGGACCCCCGCCCTGGACACAAGTAAAATCCCTGGTTGCACCAACACCTGAACATGCAAGGCAGGGGGGCTGATTGCCCCCCTGGACCCCCGCCACCAGTACTGCGTGTGCTGCTGCTGCCATCGGTATCTCTTGCCTCATACAAAGCAAATGGCTGCATTCATTGCAGTGCAGCAGCACTGGAAAAGACAGCGGGGGGCAAGGGGGGCGGCAAGCCCCCCTGGCTTACAATATTCAGTGCAACAATCTACACTGCAATAAGCAGACATAAACACAGTTTGACAACAGCAGCAAACACTGGCAAAGAACTTGCCTCACCCCCTTCCTTCGACGGGTCTGCGGACGGAACGGGAGCCCCGTGTCTGTCCCCCAAAACCTCCAGCTGCAGTTCCAAAGTGGTCATGCAAGCTCATTGTCAGTAGAAATGATCGTCCGGACCATCAACATACCTTCTTGCTTTACGGCTTGGCTGCTTCGGGTTTGCTAAAGCCAGTACCCGTTTGACCAATCGACAAGTTCCAGACAGGCATGCATTCCTGCTGTCTTGTACAACCTTGAAGTGTGATACATACATGCACAAGTAATATAGAACAGGGGGAGACGCTGAAAGAGAGCAAAGAGCAGGTGCGTGCCTCCACAACATGTATTGCGCTGAGCTCCGCTCCTCAATCGTCCTCACCTTCACTCAAAGCACACTAAAAATGCCTTTGAAGTCAGCCTGCTGGCATGTTGTGCTCGGAGTCCGTGGCAGTAGCACACAAGGTTGCTGCTGACAGAAGCAGCGGCTGCTGTTGTGCATCTCATGTGTGCAGCTGATCGAGCAGCACCTCCAACAAAGCAGCCATGTCTGACGGCCTTTCGAAGATCGAGCTGAAGGCAGGAGGCTATGGGCGCAGTTGGGCTGTGACAGATGAATCCGAGGACCGCGGCCTGCTAGGCACTGCCCCTGACCCAGGGCACAGCATGAACGTCAAGAATGATGAGGAGACAGCTGTGGCTGCTAACAATGCCAAGTCTTATGATGACAACGACCTGCTGCCCGTCATGATCGAGAATGGCTTGGACAAGATTGGTGTCCTGTGAGTGCTTGTGCTGGCAGCAGCAGCACCCCACTAGACCATCAGCAGTGCACAAGCAGCAGCTCATACGTTGCTCTTCTACAACGTATGTTGCTCTTCTACAACGTACGTTGCTCTTCTACAACGTGGTCATGCTAGGTCTTGAAAGGCTTAGCACAACTTGGCATGACCCATGCAGCTGCAGGACAGGCACCTGTGCTGGGCTGGTGAAGTAGCAGCCCTGCATGGTACTGCAGCGAATAGGGCGCAGGTGCCCTTCCTGCAGCTGTATGAGCCATGCCATATCTTTGGCAAGCTGTGCTGAGCACCCAGCAGCAATCAGGACAGGCTACAGACAGTGCTGGTCCTGCACAGCAGACTCAGGCGGTGCTTGCGCATGTGTGCTGTGGTTGCACTTACTGTGTGCTGGATTATGCTTTGCAGGGAGCACGTGAACCGTGTCCTGACCAACACTGGCCAAATCAAGTCCGAGCTGGCCCGCTGCTTGCTGGCAGAGTTCCTGGGCACGCTGCTGTTCCAGCTCTTTGGTGGAGCAGCACCTCCAAAGGACACCACAGCACCTGCAGCAAACGGTTTCGCGCTGGTCTGCATCAGTGAGTACACAAGACGGACATGCAAGGCTTGCAGCACTTGCAGGACTTGCAGGACGTGCAGCACCATGCACTGTGCAGTCAGTGAATCATGTCACTATCAGTGCCCGTGCATGGCATGCACAAACACCATGCACCCTGCAGGATGCAGGCAGCGCAGGCCGCATGTGAAGGCAGGCAGCGCTGGTTTGGAAACGCACGCCTGGTACAGCATCTGACGCAGGCTCTGTTGTGTTGTGCATGCAGTTTACACCTTTGCCAACATCTCTGGCGCCCACCTCAACCCTGCTGTCAGTTTTGCGCTAATGTGCACTGGACACATGAAGTGGTGGAAGGGTCTGCTGTACATGGTCATGCAGGTGGGCCGGCATGGCTGTTGATCCGTGTGACTCACCCCTGCACCAGCATGTATCTAGAATGCAGGCTGTGACCTGAAGCAGGAAAGTAGTCAGTTTGCAGGCGCTGGTCTCCGTAGCAGGACAGCAGCGTGGTTAGGAGGTGGCTTGCCAGGAACTGCACACCCCATTTGCAGGTTGTGGACGCAGTTCTTCTTGGTTCTGCACTCACCACATGTCACATGCCTGTCCTGCAGATCCTTGGCTCCATTTTTGGCTCACTGGTCTATGCTGGACTCATTCCCGGCCTGCGCATCGGTGCCACTCACTTCAGTGGCGAGACAGCACCAGGCTGCTTTGGGCCAGCAGACGGTGTGGGCAACGCAGAGCTGTTCTGGTGGGAGGTGCGTCACGCAGCCTACAGTGGCATGCTTTGTAGGTGACACATGCACAAATTTCCGCCTGCCAGACAAACGAAAGAGGATGAGCAAAAGTAGCTTGCTGCATTTTGTTGGCCAAGACCAGATGTCCTGGCATGGCTGTGCTGTTGCTGTTGCAGCTGCAGTTGTTAGTGCCCGTAAATGGAAGCTGAGCAAGCATTGCTGTGCCTGCAGGTGTTCATGACCTTCCTCCTGGTGATGACCGTGTATGCTTCGGCAGTGGCCAAGCCAGGCCATGGCAACACAGCTCCTCTGGCAATTGGTCTGTCCCTGTATGCTGCAGCCCTCACTGGTGAGCCCGCACAGGACAGCGCAGCACAGGGCATGCCAGAGCCAGATGAGCAGCGTCAAAGATGTCCTTGTTTCAAGTGACACGTTGATGAACAAAGGGTTAGGGTTTAGGCCCAGCCCGCCGGCTGCTTGCACATACTGGCTGACTGCATGACGCATCAAACTGTCTATCTGACACGCATGCATGTATCCTGGTGTGCCTGCAGGCGGCCCCTACACTGGCGCCTCCCTCAACCCCGCCCGCACCATCGGCCCCGCTGTGGTGTTTGCCTGCAACGTGGGCATCTCCTTCTGCTACATCTTTGCCGAGTTCTTTGGCGGCGCATGCGCAGCTGGTGCAGCCATCTTCTTCTATGGCAGGGCTCCAGTCGGTCGCGCAGCACCAGCCAGGGGAGGCTCCAGCTAAATGAGGCCTAACCCGTCAGCCGCTGACACCAAAATGCTTTGGGGCGAGCTCAGATTCAGCATTGTCTGGCTCAATGTGTACAGGGGCTGTGGTAGCTGGAGGTGTGACGTTGGGAAGGCTGCAGATGCAACATGCATCAGCACCCCAGGGGACATGGGTAGCGTGATGTGGTGATGAAAGGCCCTGAAAGTGCCGGGCATACTATGTTATATGGGGGGGGGGCTTCATCATGCTGCAGTGCAGCCCGTTCAAGTGGTGCAAATCATGTGCTGGCTGAGAGTTTGATCTGCAGAGAGAGAGGTTATATGCATGATAGTAGTTCATCACGGTTTGGGCATGTCCCACACTGTACTTGCAGAGGGCCGAGTCAGGCATTTCTGACTGTGAATGTTTGTCATATGCTGGGGGAGGGAGCCAACTTTATTAAATTTCACGCCTGGGACAGTCTTAATTTGCGTATAGTTGCGCCTGTGGGGCATGCTTAAAGCTGGTGGGTTGTTGGTTGGTGCGTGGTGGTGGTGGTTGAGTTTTGGAGGGTTCTCACTGTCTTGGAACATCATGCAATGCCACGCATGCAGGCCCCGCGCAAGGACATTTCTTTAAGAGCTGCAGAAAGGAGGACGTAGCCCTGTCTTTCGTGGGTGCTGTACCTTTCCTGTCCTGCTGCTGGTCAAAAGGAGGTGGTTGAAATGATGCAGTTCCTGGAAGAGTATGGCCCCCTCCTGGCTCTCGCTCTCACTCTCAGGATGGGTATAAACGACACGCTCCGTGCCGCTTTGAAGGAGCGTAAAACAAAAAAAGCATCAACGGAAGCAGCAGCAGAAGCAGCAGCAGAAGTGATTGTGAGGAATGGCTTGAGCGGTCGTTTTCGGGGAGCATCCATGTTACTACACAAGGGAATAGCAACAGCACACAGCCAACCACAGCACGGTCGGCATCAGCGTTGTGTTGCAGCAACAGTGTGTGCTGCTGCTGCTGGTGGTCAGTGGCCACAAGGCAGCGGCAGCATACCTCTCTCCGTCAGCAGCCTGACACGCCGCATCAAGCAGTCAAATAGCACGGTCGAGCTGCTGCAACTGCATGCAGCCTATAGGGGCAGCTTGGACTCCATCCACTATGCAGCTCTGTTCAGCAAACTGGTGACAGCGCATCAAGCAGAACTTGGGGACCTCCCTGAGGATAAAGGCAGCCTTTATCACCAGCAGCGCCTGTCACAACAGCGGCAGCAGCTGTATGCGCAGCAGCACAGCCCTGCCGCGCACAGGCAGCAGCTGCTGTCGGCGCTGCTGGCAGACCTTCCATACATCATCCACAGCTTGCAACCAGGGCCACTGTGTGTAGTGCTGAGGGCCTTGGTCAAGCTGCATGTGCAGCCCCACCCGCAGCTGCTGCTGGCACTCCTGCACCATGCGCACAGGGCCTTGGGTTTCAGAGCCTTCCAGCCCAGGGAGCTGTGCACTATGGCACAAGCCCTAACAGAGCTGCCACCCCTCCACTTGCCGTGGACTGGCACGCCGCCACCTCCAGTAACAGCAGCAGCAGGCTCCCGCGGCCCACAACAGCACGCCGAGCAGCAGCAGCAGGGGCAAGATGATGCAGAGACAGTTGACGTGCAAGATTCAATGGGCGTCCACAGCAGCTGGGACCCACTGCTGCTGCAGGAGCTGTTCCTGGCTCTCGGCAGCAGCCTGCAGCGCTGCAATGCGCAGGATGCAGCACAGGCGCTCCTAGCAGCAGCCAGGCTGCGCTATGCACCTTCAGAAGCATGGCTGCAGCTGTGGCTGCGCCGCGCAACGCAGCTCTTACCGCAGTTCACCCCACAGGGCTTGGCGAATGCAGCATACGGCCTGGTCAGGGCGCTGCAGCTGCGGGGCGAACCGGGCATCAGCAGTAGCTGGGACTTGGCGTCAGCCCTTCCTGGCAGTCCCACTAGCAGCAGGAGCAGCACGCAGCTGGTGCAGCAGCGACAGCCGCAGCAGCAAAGTGCGCTGCTTGGTGCTGCTCGTACCTGGCTGCAGTCCTGCCTGCAAGTGTCTGTGCTGCATGCCAGCACACTCAAGCCGCAGGAGCTCGCAGGACAGCTGCTGTGGGCTGCTGGGAAGCTGTCCTGCAGCCCACCGGAGCCAGCACGACACCACCTGCTAGCCTCAGCACAGGCAATGCTACCTGCATGCGATGCACGCCACCTGTGTGTCACGCTGTATGCCTTTGCCTTACTGGGTCACCGGCCAGATGCAGCTGCAGCCCGGGTTTTTTGGTCGTGCTTGTCACACAAGGTATCGAACCTGGGACCTCGGGATTTGGATGAGGTGCTCTGGGCTGCAGGCAAGCTGGGGATGCAGCCGCCTTGGCATGTGCAGGACCTCCTGCAGCAGCACGCACTGCTGCTGCTAGTGGCTGGCGACCACAGCACAGCTACAGTACTGTCAGGTGGCGAAAGCAGCGCAGTGGTGCAGCAGCAGCAGCAGGGCAGCTGGCAGGGACCCAGGCATGTAGTGGGTGTGCTGCGCGGGATGGCAGCACTTGGCTGGCAGCTGCCTGAGAAGTACTTGGTGCGGTTTCAGGGGGTGTTGCTGGAGCTCCTGGAGGAGTGCAAGCCCCAGGACTATGCCAACACACTGTGGGCGCTTGCCACTGCTGGGACCACTCTGGAGGCTAGGTGAGGAGGGGTGGAAACAGAAATATGCATGTGCAGAAGGTGGCTACCTTGTGCTGGGATTTAGCTGTGTCCTCATGATGTCTGCCCTTCCCAGCAACTTGTGATGCTGGGTTGAGTGATGTCGCAGGACTGAACGACATGTGACGGCACCTAGAGGCCTCCTGCAGCATCAGGCCAATACGAAAGATTCGGCCTGATGCTGTCAAGAACCATGGCCATCGTGAATGCTCACAAACTGTACTGCCTGCTGCGTTTTGGTTTGCA
This sequence comes from Desmodesmus armatus, assembly GCA_007449985.2. NCBI lineage: Eukaryota > Viridiplantae > Chlorophyta > Chlorophyceae > Sphaeropleales > Scenedesmaceae > Desmodesmus > Desmodesmus armatus. Next base: position 133,285 of record VIIQ02000132.1, on the reverse strand, counting down.
GGTGGCTGGACCGAGTGCTCATGACAGCAGCCAGCCAGCTTGAGCAGTTCAGTCCGCAGGAGCTCTCCATAACAGTATGGGCGCTCGCCAAGCTGCAGCACAACCCGCCAAAGCCCTGGATGCAGCAGCTTTTGCTAGCATCCCTGCAGCAGATGGACCGCTTTGTGCCAGCAGACTACACCCAAACCCTGTGGGCATTAGCAGAGCTGCAATTCAGCCCAAGTCCCCTGTGGTGTGCCAGCTTCTGGTCAAAGTCTGGTCAAAGTTTGACCCAGTCAAACTTCACCGCCGGCGAGCTGCACGCACTGCTGCTGGCTGCGGCCAAGCTTGAGGCGCAGCCGCCACAGAAATGGGTGCAGGCAGCGGCGGGGGCTGTTGAGCGGGGGTTGGCAGGGTTTAGCTCTCAGCAGCTGCTCGAGGTTTTGCTGGTCCTGCAGAAGCTCTCTGCTGCTAGCAAAGCCCCTGCTGCCGCCACTGCTGGCGCTATTGGCACCCACGGCATGTCAGCTGTGTGGTCTAGCTCCATCGTGCCTTTCAGCAGCCGGGCAGGGTTGCAGCAGCCGCAGCGGCTGCCGCTCCAGCGACGTGCAAGGGGGCTGTCCACTGGCCACAGCAGCAGCAATAGCAATAGCAGCTTGGCGGGCTGCCCTGGAGTGATGAGATTGTACAGGCAGTTGGTTGCAACCAAGCAGGTAGTGCCTGCTGGTGCTGGGTTAGTCAGGCCTGTCTGGCCGCCTGCTAGCGCCTTGCTGCTGCGCGCTGGCAGCAGCCCTGGCAGCAGCAGCAGCAGTGACAGCGCTGGCTTCTCCAGCAGCAGCCACGTGATGTTGCAGCAGCAGCAGCAGGGGCTTGGAGGGGCGTCTGCTGACGAGGCTTTTGGGCTTGCATGCCTGGTGATGTTGATGCCGCACAATCTGAGGAGCAGGCTTGAGCATTTCCCCAAACTGCTGGCGGCTCAGAGGGCACAGCAAGCGGTCCCTGCGCTGCAGCATCGCTTTTAATACTAAACTAGTGACACTTAGTGAGTGTGTTGGTGTTCATGCATGGCTGCAGTGGTTGAGGTCACGCCCTGTGTGTGGCTGGTGCGGGTGTTACTGGTGCACGCTCAGCACCTCGGAGTCCTGGTCGACAGCTGTCTGCTGTCTTCATGTATATGTGCCTTGGATTGGGGGAGCCAGTACTGTTGACCGTCACAGCTGCCATCTGTGGCTTTGTTTTGCTTTTGTATACAGCTGTACTGTACAAGCGGAGTACTAGTATCGTGACTTGTCTGGGGACAGTGGCTAGGTCGGTGGCTAGTGGCGGCGCCCTCTTGGGCTCAGCTCCTGGAAGCTTACTGGGTCTTTGTTGGACCCCAGTTCAGGCAGTTATGGTTTTGTCAACAGCTGTTGGACCCCAGTTCAGGCAGTATGGCTTTGTTGACAGGTATGACTGGTGTGCAGCTGGTTTGGTTTTGGTCTTTTCTTGCGGCCTGGCAGTAGGGTAAAGGTGCGTGCGTCACAGAACTGAACAGGCTGCAACAGTAACGGGTCACCTGCCAACGGGTGTTACAGTTGGTTTGACTTGGGTTTTTCTTGCGCTGGCAGTAGGGCAATGGTCGGTCTGTTACAGGTGAGCTGCACATGCTGCATGGGTCACCTGTTAACAGTAGAGCCAACAGGTTGCAGCATGCCAGCTTGGCACGGAGTGTGACTCTGGAATGGCTGTGCATGATCGGCATTGCGTGCTTTGTCAAGGTATGAGGGATGGGCCTGCAGGCTGTGTCAATGAAGTTGCAAATGGGTAACAAACTGTGCCTGATTGGATGGTGCGTGGCAACTTGATTTTACAACTGAGGCTCTTGCTCACAACCTAGCCAGAGCCATCCTTCCATGATATCATGCAGTGGTTGTTCAGCATCTATGGTCTTGGCAGCGCTCATGACTCAACTCTCATGACAGCAACAAAGCAAAACTCAGCTGCGGCACAATCAGTGTGCCCAGGCTGGGCCCCGTTTGTATGATCTCACAATGATACTGCAAAGTGCCAAACACAATCAGCTGGACCCGCCTTGCAGGCACTCAGCAAGAACAACAACACCGTTGCATGCACTTGCATGCACTTGAAAACTGACCAATCAAGCGACAGTATCCTGACACCATCAGAGCAAGGTCCATGAACCAAGCAACATAAAAGCCATCCAGAAGCCACTTCCTCTGAACTGTTGCGGCACTACGCAGCACTGTGAATTCCTGGCACAAATGCTGAACACAGGCTTCGGAGCCCACTAGCTGGTCAGCCTATCCGCGCAACAACGGCAGGTACAAACGGATTGTGGCACAAGTGGCCATCAGCCAACACCACAACCTGGGCCAGGGTGAAGTGGCCAGTCATCTGATGAGCGCAGTGCGCAGGTTGCCAACCGTTGCGGCGCAACGGCAGTCTGGCACAACATCCATGATGGCCTCAAGTGCTGAGCACTAAAGCGATAAAGATCAGGGCGCATTGGCAACCCCTGCAGTCTGATGCAGGGGGAATGCACCAGACTGACAAGGAATGCACACATGCACAAACTAACTGAGACCCGCTACAACACCCATCTGAGGGAGCACAAAGTGCGCTCCACACTTCCAGGGATCCCATCATGGATGCAGTGCATGCTGACAGTATTACCATCACCCACACAACCTATGTGCAACGACAGGGCACTGTCGTGTGGCATGACTCCCTAGGGAAGTCCCCTGAAACCCGGTAGGGATGTATCCCAAACAGCAAACCTGAGGAACACTGCAATATCACCCATCAATGACGGGGCCAACACCTATATGAAGCTTGGAACCCGACGTGACTTGCACAGCACGCATGTATACACGCATGCGTGTGTGCAGCACAGCCGAAACTTTTTGCAGCTGAGCTGCAAGGCATGCATCAAATTCAGTGTGACACGGCATATACATCGGTGCATGTCAGGATCCTGCCTTCATGCCTTCCAGTGAGCCTCACAATCAACCAACAACTGCAATGCAGACCACTTTATGAACAGCTATGCAAGACCCCAAGACGTAATACTACAGCCCTGCCTCAGGCTAAGTTATGCCGCACCGCGCAGCTTGGCGCAGCACAGCACACCCCGTGTCACACTGAGTTGCTGATAAGCACGAGTAGCCCACAGCAACCACTGAGGGCCTCAGTGTGCTGTAGACACATGCAGGATGTGGCACATATTGACTCATCGGACAACCGCCCAACAAACCTCTGAGAGGTTTAAGTTTTTTTTGGAACCCCCGACAGCCCACAGCAACCCCAGCCTTGCAATCTGCCGGATGCATCAGACTGGCTACCAAGGTTCAAGGCCCACCGGGTGTGCCCTCTCTGCAATACAGCTGAGTGCCTGAGGCTGTCACTGCCAGTGTCAACGTGCAGCAGCAAGGCACACAACATCAGAGGCAACAACAGCTATTGCTGCGGTGGTGGCAGATCATCCGCCATACCCAGGAAAACAGTAATTGCGACCAACAGCAGTCACATGTTGTGCTAGAAACAGGCATGGAGGTGACAAGGTAGCCCGGTGTGACTGGGGCACTGACTCCTACGAAACACATGCAGTGCATTCATGAATGCATGCTGATCAGTCTTTGCCATCGCCATGCATATCCCCATCCTTCCAGATGGGATCCCTGGTGGCTTTTCCTGCTTAGCCCCTTCCTCATGCTGGCAGCCTCCTGTTGTTGGGGCCTCCAGGCACCCTCAGCAGGGGTCGACAGGCTTGCAGCCCAGCTGCTTAGCAATGTACTGCGCAACAGGCTTATCCTCAATCATCATCTTTGCTTGCTTGGTTGACAACTGAAGAACATGGTTGTCATCTTTGCACGTAGGGAATGGTTGGGGATCTTGGCAGCGTAGCTGGTTGGCTAAGAGCTGCGCGGCCCTGGGGTCCCTTGACATCTCTCCCTTTGCCTCCACAGCCACTTCCTTTGCCTCCACAGCCACTTCCTTTGCCTCCACAGCCACACAGTCAACATTGTAGAGCTCTTTGTCAAGTCGGCAGCCCAGCTTGTTGGCAATCAGCTGCAACGTGCCTGGCCCAGGGCTGCCGGGCTGCTGGCGAAGCATGTTGTTTGCAATCACGCCTTCACCTATGCAGCCAGGTATTTTTGGGGCGTTCTGGCAGCGCAGCTTGTTGGCGACATACTGCGCGGCTATGGGGAACTTTGAGATAGCTCTCTCTGCCTCAGCCTGACAGGTCGGATTGTTGGGCAGTGCCACAGGCCAGCATTCTCCCTCCTCCTCCGAGGAGAAGAAGTCCTTCTTGTCCTCCTGCTCCTCTTTCATCTCCTTCCTGCAGCCCGGCTGCCGGGCAAGCAGGGCCTTCAAGGTCTGTTCCCGAGCTTTGCAGCCCAGCTGATCAGCAATGAGTTGTGCTTGGCCTGGCCTGCTTGCGAGCAGCTGAAGTGCATCAGCTCCGTCTCCACAGTCTGGCAAAGTTGGTGCAGGCTGGCAGCGCAGCTGGTTGGCCACCAGCTGCGCAACTTCGGGCATTTCTTTTATTGTCTCCTCCGCCCAAGCCTGACATGTCGCATTGTCCACCATCTCAACAGCATGGCAGCCCAGCATATTGGCCAGGAGCTGCGCTTGGAATGGTTCGGTTGCGATGAGCTGCAATGCAAGGGCGCCTTCATCGCACGAGAAGCTTGGGGGATGAACCTGGCACCTCAAGTGATTGGCCGCCAGCTGAGCAACCTCCATGTCCAACAGCAGGAATGCGCGCTCTTGAAGATCATCCATTGAGGCCCGACAGACCGCATCCAACGCTTGTGTGATATCTTTGCAGCCCAGCTGGTCCGCAATCAGCTGTGCGTGGGTGGTGAAGTTGCTGATCATGTCGTGTGCGAAGCTCGCTATTGAGCAGTTGTCGGGAAGTGATGGGGCCGGCTGGCAGCGGAGCTGGTTGGCAACGAGCTGCACCATCTCAGGGTAGTAATCAGTCATCCTTTGGAGGTATTCTTGGGCATTGTCCTTGCAAGCCCCTGCACCAAGGGGCTTTCCCATGCACCACCAAGCGGGGACTACCCGTCGGACGTCAGGGCCGCTGATCATAGGCACACTTGCACCGCTTGCCCCACGCATGCCAATGAGCGTTGGAGTGTAGGGACCCATCCCACGGCGCTGGATTGGCGGGCGGGCTGACCTTCCCCCGATGACTTGCCGCAGCTGGCGGTGCATTGCCATCAGGGGCTTGACACGGTGCTGAAAATGCTTGTTGTGGAAGAAGAAGAAGAAGAAGAAGGGGTTACAGGGCGACACACGCAGCTACGCTGCAACGACACCCAGCATCGGAAGGGAACCAAAGTCCTTTGCAGGACCCACAAGGACGGGAACAGACAGCACGGAAAGGAGAGAACCCGCCACCATAGATGTCTGCAGAGGAGACTGTCTGAAAGGAGGGGACCACAGGCAAGGCTTCAACCCCACAAAGCCAGCCACACAGACAAGAGGGCTTCCACCAGTACCAAGCCGAACACACACCCCCATGCCCCCGGGCGACCACTTCGAACACAATGTGGAAGAAAGGCTCCAGCTGTGCTGCGATACACACCCCCAAGACAGGTGCCCGGGGTGTCAGAGCGACACCTTTGTATACCGGGCTGCCCCAAGTCAGCGCGCCCAAGCACCTGCACCGTTCACAGGCCAGCAACACTGCCCCCTACAACCAGGCCCAAGGCCACTGCACGGCCCTTGCCTGCGTTCTGCTGCCACTGCTGCTGCACACCAGCACCTGCCTGCTGACTCAGCGGACTGCTGCTGATCCAGCCAAAGCTGCTGCTGCTGCTGTAAACGCGACCAAACCACGGCACAGTGAAGATAACCAACACTGTACGTGATGCTGCACGCCAGCTGCTGCTCCAGCTCCAGCTCTCCAGCTACTGCTGTCAACTGCTACTGCCCCACCGTGCCGACAGCCCACTGTGCTGGCCAAACGCCGGTCCGAAACAGCCACAACACAAACACAGAAACCAACAAAAACAAGGGACCACACAACAACCCCAGCGAGAGGCCAACGTGAAAGGCCCACGTCAGCACATCGCGATGGCTGAGCTCAGCCCGTGCTGCACAGGCTGCCTCCTGATCCGCGGCACAGACACAAGAGGAATAACTACTGACTATAATAGGGGCGAACCACACCAGCGAGGCTGGGCTGGGACAGCCCCTGGCGCATGTTGCAGCGCCGTGCTGATGCGAGGCAGTTTTACGGCATGCCCAGGCCGTGTTGGTGGAGTGCACGTGCGCCTGCCTTGCTGTTCCTTTTCCTGCATACCAACAAAGGCCATTGGCAGCGATCATTCAGACGAAGAAGAAGAAGGGGTTACAGGGCGACACACGCAGCTACGCTGCAACGACACCCAGCATCGGAAGGGAACCAAAGATCATTCAGACGGCCAACATAGAAGAAGAAGAAGGGGTTACAGGGCGACACACGCAGCTACGCTGCAACGACACCCAGCATCGGAAGGGAACCAAAGTCCTTTGCAGGACCTACAAGGAGACGGCCAACATGAAGAAGAAGAAGGGGTTACAGGGCGACACACGCAGCTACGCTGCAACGACACCCAGCATCGGAAGGGAACCAAAGTCCTTTGCAGGACCCACAAGGACGGGAACAGACAGCACGGAAAGGAGAGAACCCGCCACCATAGATGTCTGCAGAGGAGACTGTCTGAAAGGAGGGGACCACAGGCAAGGCTTCAACCCCACAAAGCCAGCCACACAGACAAGAGGGCTTCCACCAGTACCAAGCCGAACACACACCCCCATGCCCCCGGGGCAACCACTTCGAACACAATGTGGAAGAAAGGCTCCAGCTGTGCTGCGATACACACCCCCAAGACAGGTGCCCGGGGTGTCAGAGCGACACCTTTGTATACCGGGCTGCCCCAAGTCAGCGCGCCCAAGCACCTGCACCGTTCACAGGCCAGCAACACTGCCCCCTACAACCAGGCCCAAGGCCACTGCACGGCCCTTGCCTGTGTTCTGCTGCCACTGCTGCTGCACACCAGCACCTGCCTGCTGACTCAGCGGACTGCTGCTGATCCAGCCAAAGCTGCTGCTGCTGCTGCTGTAAACGCGACAAAACCACGGCACAGTGAAGATAATCAACACTGTGCGTGATGCTGCACGCCAGCTGCTGCTCAAGCTCCAGCTCCAGCTCTCCAGCTACTGCTGTCAACTGCCACTGCCCCACCGGTCCGACAGCCCACTGTGCTGGCCAAACGCTGGTCCGAAACAGCCACAACACAAACACAGAAACCAACAAAGACAAGGGACGACACAACAACCCCAGCGCGCGGCCTACGTGAAAGACCCACGTCAGCACACCGCGTCGGCTGAGCTCAGCCCGTGCTGCACAGGCTGCCTCCTGATCCGCGGCACAGACACATGAGGAATAACTACTGACTATAATAGGGGTGAAACACACCAGCGAGGCTGGGCTGGGACAGCCCCTGGCGCATGTTGCAGCGCCGTGCTGACGGCCAACATGATTATGGCACCGATGCGGCCATCGCCCATGGAGGCTTTTAGTGCTGTGCGAGGAGGTGCCTAGGCCCTCATGCATGTGGAGGTGTCCTTAGCACAGACGTTAAAAGGCTAGGCTCATGATCCAGACACGTTTGGGCACACGTTCGAACCCTGGTGATGAAAAAGAGTCAACTGCCAAATGCCGGTAGGCTGGCAGGCTCCACTCACGATTGGGTACCAGTGGCAACGGGGAACCGTTGTGCCAATCGCAGAAATGGTGGGGAAGCGCTCAAACTGGTACGGGGAAGCCTAGCAAGCTATGATCCCGGTAGGAGGCGCGAATGGGGTTACAGGTGGGGCAGATGCGAGAACGGGCTCCGCACTCAGCTTGCAGGATGATCCGTATACGCCTGCTGAATCGTCCAATAGTGGCGCCTAGGCTGCCCCTGAAGTGGTGGTGATCCAAGTCGGACCCACGAGGCTGAAATATACGCCGAGTGTGAAGCCAAAGCCCGTGCGTAGTGTCCTATTCCTATTCCTATAGCTACATACGTACTCTGATCAGTGGCAATGCGCGCTGGTTGTGGGTGAGCACTGCCTCACAAAGTTTGTGGATGGTCTACAAAACGGACAGTGTTGCGAGTGCATTTGATGCTGTGTGCCAGTCGCTGTCACAGCCGCTGAGCTGGGCCAGTTGGCCTGCCAGCCCGTCAGCAAGAGTCTTGATTGTTCCACAATGGTTTGCCAACCCGACGGGACAATTCAGTAGACCAGCAGCAATGTTGATGCTAGTACTGGTACTACCATAGTATGGGTCTGTCAGCGCTAACAACATTCACTCATCAAGCTAACTTGTGTGACAATGCATCACTGCATTTTGTAAACTATACACTAGATGTGGCACATATTCGTACATGCCATGGGGGTCGGACCCCCGCACTGCGGCCCTGACACCTCACCTGTGGATCTGGGCAGAATAAGGTGAGCTGCTCCAATACCCTTCCATTGGTAGCACAGTCCAATTGCCGGGGCACACAGCAGTATCTGGGCACTTGTCACACGTGGTGTTGCTGGGGTTGAAGCTGTAGCTGCCTGCAACACAGGGTATGCAGGCATCACCGGTACCAGCCACCACATCGCCCTGAGAGCAGCCCAGGACATTGAGAACTACTGTCGCTTCATTGATGGGTCTGTTGGCATCTACCATAGCTGACTTGAAAGTGAGAGCATACTGACCGGGCGGCTGCCTAACGGGCACCTGGAAGGTTGCTAGCCCAGTGGTGTCGTTTGTCTTCAACACGGCTCCTTGAAGTGACGCCTGCACATTTAGTGCAGTGGGGATGCCTGCAACCCCTGTTGCATTGACAGTAAACTGCACCCCAGACCCATCCAGCCTGCTAGTAACATTGAGTTGTGAGACTCCATTGACGATCTGCAGGCGCTCTGCTGGCACCCAAGAGTCTGGTCCATACGGTGCTGTGTTAAAGCTGGCTGCAGCCTTGACAGCCTCCCATGGAAATTGCTGGGAGAGGAGACTGAAACCTCCACCTGTTGTATTTGCCATGTTGCCGGCAACAATCACTCTACTGGTAGGGCCTGGCTCGGTGGAGATAGTCAGAGTGCTTGCCTCAGTGATGAAGACACCGCCCCCATTGTGTGTGGCCGTGTTACCGGTCACCCGCACTCCAGGGCCTAACTCCAGGGCACTGTGAATGCTGCAGCTATGCCACCACCGTCCTGACCAGCGGCATTGCCGTTGATAGTCACACCGTGGCCCAAGCGGATGGACGCAGAGTCTGATAGGTACATGGCGCCACCGCTGATCATTGCCTGATTGCCATCCAGCTGCACTGTACTGCTGACGTTGACCCCGCTGGTATAGGCTGCGTACATGGCCCCTCCATAGCCGGCCACGTTCTTGACCAGAGAGCCGCCTGACAGTGTAACAGGCGCTACACTGTCTACATAAAGCGCACCGCCTGTTGATGGTTTGTTGGCAGTGACCGAGGCATGGTTTTCTTCAAACGAGCAGTCAACAGCATGAAACTGTGTTGCCCCTGACACAAGTACAGCACCGCCCAGATTGCCCGCGGAGTTGTTGCGCAGGACCGTTGAACGCATGTTGACCACTGCAAGAAAAGCAGAGTGAGCAGGATGCCTTTTTAGGAGGGACAAAACAGCCTGCTCCAGTTTTCAAGTAGGAGCAGGAAACAGTTGACGTTCCAGGTGTCACATCTGCGAGGGTTCACCTCTTTGTGAAATGCATGACAGTGTGTGCTTACTTGCAGTTGCTGCAGCACACAGAACAGGCATTCTCTTTGCCCCTGCATTTGAAGAGTGGTCTCCAGAATCAGTGCATGTGCAAGTTGTGCGGCACGTCAGGGTCTGTCCCTCAACCCTCTCTGCTGAACCATCCGGAGGTCTACCTGCCTGCAGCGTCACCGAGAGCAGCCAAAGCACCGCCTTGATCCTTGGCAGTGTTGTCAACCAGCTGCATGTCTCTCATGTCAATCACACCTGCACTTTGCAAGCATATTGCGCCTCCTACGCCAGCTGTATTGTTGACAAACTTGGTGGACGTCATGTTGACGTGGGCAGATGCGTTCTGGTGGACAAACACAGCACCACCAAGTGTGCCTGCATCGTTCGTGACGGGGTTGAATGCTTCATTGTCGGCAAACACGCAGTCCTGAACATGCAGCAACTGTGAAGGCCCTCCATAGACTGCAATAGCCCCGCCACCATCTGCTGCATTCCACTTGAAGGTAGAGTTATGTAGAGTCACTGCGGCAGCAGAGAGCAGCACATAGAATGCAACAAGGCATTCAGTAGCATACTACTAGTACGATGCTACATCTGCTACATCTGTTATGAGCTCACATGAGCCCTTGGCTCTCTGGCTAGTGCCGAGGTTGCGGCCCTGTTCCCGTGTCCCCGAGTACTGTACCGTACTGTTATGCGTCTATAACACCAATATTTGGCCCAACAGTGACAGTGTCACTGAGTGTCCAGACAGGGTGGATGTTGTGGAAGGCGTCATTGTAGCTGCAGCCTTTTCAAGCCTTGTTGAATAGCAGCTGCAATTGTTATGATCCACATGTTTGCTGTCTTGTCCCTGTCTGGCAGGCAGCATGTGGCACACAGGAACAGTCTGGTTGATTAACTAGATGCTGCCAGCCAAATCGGATCACATTGCAGCTCCCAGCATAGTATGTGACTCGCATACTAGCAGTGCTAGGCCAAGAGCGCGGCAACAGAGGGTTTCAATCACCTTGAGCATTGTTATGCATGCTGACAGCACCGCCGGCTCCTGGAGCGTGGGTGACGTCAGTTGCCAAGCATGTGTTGTTGATAAACACAGTGGCTGTGACAAAGACGCGCGCATTGTCCCGTACTTGCAGGGCACCAGCCGTCCTCGGACTTGTGTTTGCTGTGAAGTTGCAGGCAATGAAGCTCACTGCAGGAAGTGGCAAAGGGCATGCAGACGCCTTGATGATGTCAAGGGCAGAACGCGTCAGCAATTGTGTACGAGATAACCCCCAAGGAGGCAAAGGGGCTGCCAGCCTTGAAGGCGCAAATCAACATGCATTGGCCGCATTGCCACTCGATGCGGCCCCATACAGAGCAAGGAGTCCCAGCTGCACTTGCGTGCTGTCCAGCAGACTGGCTCTTGCACATCATGTGCACGGGGTGTCTGAGCAGGTCCATTATATTATCCACCCACCTGTGGCATCCTGGAGAATTCTGACCGCCCCGGCTCCACACTCCCGACACTCAGCATGGTTGTTGGTGAAGTTTGTGGTGGTGACGTTAGCATCGGTATGGCCAACAATGTACAGCGCAGGCCCTTGCTTGAAGGTGTGGCTGTTGTTGACAAAGTGGCTGCCCTCAATGCGCAGCCTGCTGCTGCCACCCTCCACAGTGATGCCTGTGCTGCCCTGGCCTGGCTGGCTGCATGCATTGTCCTTGATGGTGGTGTTGACCAGGGTCAAGCTTGCATCTTGGACATGGATCATGGCTGCTGCATTGCCCACCAGTTGCGAGTTGATGAGCGTCACGGTGGAGTTGGCAGCAAGACACAGGACATGGCCTGTAGACAGGTTGAGCCCCTGGATGCTTGCACCCTCAAAGGTCACGTCAGCGCCATCACACACCGACAGCATGCATGTAGAGGAGGAGCTGCATGGCGCTGGGGCCTTCCAGTCAACTCCGACTGCATGCATGCGGGCAACAAGCCTTGGATCTGCTGCTGCTGCCAGGTTCGAGCTTCCTCTGCATGAGAGGTTTGCGACCGAAACGGTGCCATTGCTGCCATCACCTGCGAGCCGAAGAGTGCAGCGAGTGCAAACGACACTGCCTGGCATCAGGGCGACTAGCATGATCAGGCCGAGTGCCCGAAGCATCATGGTGGGGGCTGGCTGGCTGCTCGGCGGCCACACCTAACAGCGTAAAAGCACATTATGTTATGATCACAAAGAATTTAAATAATCCGCCCCTGTTGTGCGCCTTTGGGCCGCGACATTGTTATTTTGTTGCGTGAGGCGACCTTCACCCCAGCTTCAGCCTGCCGTCTGCAAGCATGCAAGGCTGTGCCTAAAATTTTTTGCACTCCTTGCCAAGCCACATAAGTTACACGCTTCGTATCAGAACGAGCATGAAACAGGGGGTGTGGACATGTGAGTTCGAGCCAATTTCTTTGGTCTCGATTTTCCGATAAGTCGTCAAAGTCGGTCTAGTGCAGGCCTAAGGATCCATTGTGCTAGAGCAGGCGGGTTCCAACCGCAAACGAACGCATCAACAACGAGACCGTCTGGATACCAGCGCCATGACCCGTAGCCTGCTGTTGTTGGCTTGGCTGCTCAGCGCCTTCTTGTTCTGCTCAGCCAGCGGGGTCAGGCAGTTGGCTGATGGTGGAAGGAGTGGGTCCGTGCCTCTGACTGTGACTGATGAAGGTGGGCCTGCGCTGCATGCTGACTGCTGACTTCTGCAGATGATGAGACTGCATGAGAAAGAGCAGCAGTTGCCTTCCAGGCATCCATAAGTGCATTCAGCATCTGCATAGCAGGCTGCCTGTGCCAATGCATGACGAACCCATGTTCCATGTCATCCACGTGCGTGAGGCCTAGGCACCCTCTCAAACAGCACTCAAAGCATGCATGAGTGGCAGCCGCATTGGTGCCATAATCATGTTGGCCGTCTAAATGATTGCTGCTGATGGCCCTTACTTTCTCTGCAGGATCAGGGCCAGCAGGACAGGCACAGGTGCACTCCACTAACAAGCCCAGTCAACACCCTGTCAAGTCCCTGATGGCAATGCACCGCCAGCTGCAGCAAGTCATCGGGGGAAGGTCAGCCCGCCCGCCAATCCAGCGCCGTGGGCAGGGTCCCTACGTTTCACTGGCCGTGCAATTCATGCCAAATGGGAAGGGTATACCTAAATTTCTTCTTGGCGGCCGCCCTGACCTCCCTGCTTGGTGGTGCATGGGAAAGCCCCTTGGCGCAGGGGCTTGCAAGGACAATGGCCAAGAATACCTCCAAAGGATGACTGATTACTACCCTGAGATGGTGCAGCTCGTTGCCAACCAGCTCCGCTGCCAGCCGGCCCCATCACTTCCCGACAACTGCTCAATAGCGAGCTTCGCACACGACATGATCAGCAACTTCACCACCCACGCACAGCTGATTGCGGACCAGCTGGGCTGCCGGAATATCACACAAGCGTTGAATGAGGCCTGTCGGGCGTCAATGGACGACCTCAAAGAGCGCACATTCCTGCTGTCGGACAACATGGAGGTTGCTCAGCTGGCGGCCAATCACTTGAGGTGCCAGGGTCCTCCCCCAAGCTTCTCGTGCGATGAAGGCGCCCTTGCATTGCAGCTCATTGCAACCAAGCCATTCCAAGCGCAGCTCCTGGCCAATATGCTGGGCTGTCACGCTGTTGATCAGGTGGACAATGCGACTTGTCGGGCTTGGGCACAGCAGACAATCAAAGAAATGCCCGAAGTTGCGCAGCTGGCGGCCAACCAGCTGCGCTGCCAGCCTGCACCAACTTTGCCTGACTGTGGTGCAGGGGCTGATGCACTTGAGCTGCTCAAAACCAGGCCAGGCCAAGCACAACTCATTGCTGATCAGCTGAGCTGCAAGGCTCGGGAACAGGAGGAACTCGCTGACTGCAAGGAAAAGGAGAAGGATGGAGGGGACAAGGAGGAGGAGGAAGAGGAGGAGGAAGAAGAGGAGGGAGAGGGGACGGAGGAGGAGGTCGACTGCTGGCCTGTGGCACTGCCCAACAATACGATCTGTCAGGCTGAGGCAGAGAAGGTTATCTCAGATATACCCAAAGCCGCGCAGTGGGTTGCCAATAAGCTGCGCTGCCAGAACGCCCCAGAAATACCCCGCTGCATAAGTGAAGGCGTGATTGCAACCAACATGCTTCAGCAGCAGCCAGGCACGGTGCAGCTGGTTGCCAACAAGCTGGGCTGTCGACTTGACAAAGAGCTTTACAATGTCGACTGTGCGGCTGAGGAGGCAAAGAAAGTGATGTCAAGGAACCCCCGGGCTGCGCAGCTCGTAGCCAACCAGCTACGCTGCCAAGATCCCCCACCACTCCCTACCTGCAAACATATCATGGAATACGAAGCAAAGATGGTGATCAATGACAAGCCTGTTGCGCAGTACATTGCCAAGCAGCTGGGTTGCAAGCTTGTCGGTCAGCCCCCCTGCTGAGCTGCCTGGGAGGCCTTCTGAGATGCCTTCAAGCCCCAACAACAGTAGGCTGCCAGCATGAGGAAGGGGCCGAGAAGTAAAAGCCACAAGAGATCCCATTGAGAAGGATGGGGGCCCGCATGGCAACGGCAGAGACTGAGCAGTCATGAATGCTCAGCATGTGTTTTGCAAGCGCCAGTGCCCCCGTCACACCGGGTTACACTGTCACCTCCGTGCATCCTTCTGGCACAACATGTGACTGCTGTTGGTTGCAGACACTGTGTTTGTGGGTCTGACGGATGGTCTGCCACCACAGCAGCAAAAGCTGTTGTTGCCTCTGATGTTGTGCCACACAAGCAAGGGCCTTGCCGCTGCACTTAACAGCAGTGACAGGCACTCAGCTGTTTTGCGCATGGGGCCCCTCCACCAGGCACAGCACCTTGGACCATGGTAGCCAGCATGCCTCTGCCAGAAAATCTGGCAGATTGCAAGGCTTGGCTGGGGTTGCTGGGGGGTCGATTAGAACTCTCAAATATCTGACGGTTGTTGGATGAGTCACCAGGTGCCACATGCTGCATGTTTCCACAGCACAAAGCCTGATTGCTGTGGCCTACTTGTGCTCAACATCAACTAGTACATCGGCTATCATACACAGGCTGTGCTGCGCCAAGCTGCGCGGTGGGGCATATGGTAGGGCTGTAGTATCACAGCTTGAAGTCTCGCATTGCTGTCTATGAAGTGGGTCTGCATTGCAATTGTTGGTTGGTTGTCATGGTTGCGGGAAGGCATGAAGGCAGGATCCTGACATGCTCCCAGGTATACTATACGGCAGTGCCATGGTATACTATACGGCAGTGCCATGTCACACTGGATGTGTGCATGCCTTGCAGCTCAGCTGCAAACGGTTTCGGCTGTGCTGCACACACGGTTGCCTGCCGTACACGTCACGGTCCAAAGCCCGTACTGGTGATGGGTCATTTTGCAGGGTCCTCAGGTGTGCTGTTTGGGGTACAGCCCTATCAGGTTTCAGGGCACTTCCTAAGGGAAGTCACGCAACACGACAGAGCCCTGTCGTTGCACACATGTTGTGTGGGGTGATGCTGATACTGTCAGCATGCACATGAAATCCCTGGAAGTTTGGAGTGCAGTTTGTGCTCCCTCTGGTGGGTGTTGGAGCGGGGCTCAATTCATTTGTGCATGTGCTCATTTGTTGTCTGGTGCATTCCCCTGCATCAGACTGAAGGGGTGGCGTCAATCCGCCCTGATCGTTAATGCTTTGGTGCTGCCCATTGACGTTGTGGCAGACTGCCGTTGTCAATGGCAAACTCTGCCATTGCATCATGATGATGCAAGTTGCAACCAGCGCACCATGATCTGGCCACTTCACCCTAGGTGTGGTGTTGGCTGATGGCCACTTGCGCCACATCCGACTTGTTCCAGCCACTGTCGTGCGGATAGGCTAACCGGCCAGTTCGCTTCGAAGCATGTGTTGTGCATTTGTGCCATGTAAGCCACAGTGCTGCATAGTGCTGCAATGCAAAAACTTTTCAGTGAAAGCAAGTGGCTTCTGGAGGGTCTCATAGTGCTTGTTTCAAGGGCCCTGCTGGTCATGATGATGTCGGGATGTTGTCGCTTCATTGGCCAGCTATCAATTGAATGCGAGTGCATGCGAAGGTGTTGTAGTTTCTTGTGATGTTGTTGCAAGGCATGCTCAGTTGGCTGTGTTTGAAGCGTTGCAGTGCTCCTGTAAGATCACGCAATTGGGGCACAGTGGCGCTGCTGTTGCTGTCACGAGAACTAGATCATGAGCCCTGGGAAAACGTAGATGCTGCACAACCAATGCATGATGTCATGGATGGATGGCTCTGGCTAGGCTGTGAGCGAGAGCCTCAGTTGCAACATCAAGTTGTCAAATCACCAATACACCAACCCATCCAACAATCCTTCTTCAACACAGCGTGCAGGCCCATCCTTCACACCTTGACAAAGCACGCAATGCCAATTGTGCACAGTCATTCCAGTGTCACACCCAGTGCCAAGCTGGCATGCGCCTGTTGGCTCTACTGTTGGCAGATGACCCATGCAGCATGTGCAGCTCATATGTAACAGACCGACCATTGCCCTACTGCCAAGCCGCAAAAAAAACCCAAGTCAAACCAGCTGAACAGCGGTCGTGCCTGTCGACAGGTCATACTGCCGCAGTTTTGTGACAAAAAATTTAATGATTACAGCTGTGCACGCCACACTGTGAGCTATTTTGCAAGCCATGTCCTCTCTTGTGGCAGCCTGCTGCGCAGCCTGCTAGTACTAGCATAGTATGGTGCTGCCGGCATGCAGGGCACGCCTGTTGTGTGGTCTCTCACAGCATATGCAGCACCCAAAGCAGCAGGCGCAGCAGCAGCAGCCCTGCAGCAGGGGCTAGCAGGTGCCCATGCTGCTGAGGCCTGTGGGCTTGCATGGCTGGGGGCTTTGATGCTGGGGGCCAAGGGGCCCTGCTACTCAGCTGATCTGGCACCAACATCACCAGACATGCCCTCTGCCCCAGGGCGCTTCAGGCAGGATGTTCCGGCTCCTGCTGGGCGCCAAAGCAGGCGGTTCCTGCGCTGCGCACCGGTTGCAGTGAGCGTGTTGGGCTCATGGCACCAGCAGTTGGGGTCATGCTCAGTGTGCGGCTGCTGCCGTCTGGTGAAAGCTGCTGTGGCAAGCTTGCCGAACGTTGCTGTTTGATGCAGCCGACGTGCCTGCGGGTTCAGCATGATCTCTTTCCTTTACAACGCACCAGTCATAACCTTTTGCTGCAAGCAACCATAAGTGGTCGACCGACTAGGACGACTAATCGGTCCGAATCGCACGACGTCGGAGACGAACATAACATACCACTCTCGGCGGGGCCCAAAGGCAATCACTGATTTCAGTTTCAGTGATTTTTATTCATAACTTTGAGGCAACTGCGCGATGCTTGTTGCTTATGCATTCATCTTGCGCGATGACCGCCAGCCAGCTCAGGATGTTTCCTGCACTCAGCCTCGTCATGCTGCTCGCCCTGATGCCTGGCAGTGTCGTGGGCACTCGCTGCGCTCTCAAAATTACAGGCGATGACACCAATGGCACACTTATGATCGCAAGTCTGCCATGCACAGAAGGACCAAACCTGGCAGCAGCAGCAGCAGACCCAAAGCTTGTTGCCCGCATGCATGCGGTCGGAGTGGACTGGAAGACCCCAACTGCATGCCAATCTTCAGCCACATGTTTGCTGTCAGTCTGTCGTGGTGCAGCTGTGACCTTCGAAGGAGCAAATGTTCAGGGTCTTAACCTGTCGGTCGGCCATGTCCTCTGTCTTGCTGCCAAGTCCACCGTGACAATCGTCGACTCACAATTGATCGGCAACGCAGCAGCCATGGTCCACGTACAAGACGCAAGCTTGACCCTGGTCAACACCACCATCAAGGACAACGCATGCAGCCAGCCAGGTCAAGGCAGGACAGGCGTCACTGTGGAAGGCCAGACCAGCAGGCTGCACATTGAAGGCAGTCACTTCGTAGACAACAGCCACAGCCTGCTGGAAGCACCTGCACTGTACATCGTTGGCAGGACCGAAGCTACCATCACGACCACAGAGTTCAGCAACAACAGTGTTGAGTGCCTTGAGTGTGGCGCTGGGGCGGTCAGAATTCTTGAGGACGCTACAGGTAGGTGATCTGCACAAGCACTGTAGACGGCTGCTGGACCTGGCATGGCTCACCCCTTGTTTGCAACAGCCAAGTCAGCTTGGCAGCCTCTGTGCAACAGCCATGACAGCTTGACAGGCTTGCAACGGCATCTATAGACAAGCTAGTGCTGCTGACAAGACTGCACATGGCACACGTGCTTTCGTCGCATGCCAATGGCTTGTTGCCCTTTCCGCAGAAATGCTGCCACCACCGCAGCATTGACTGCACGGCGGTGTGTAAAATGTCCATGTACATGCATGCTGACGCATGCTGGTCAAACTTCGACTGCATGCATGCATGCGTGCGTATGCACGCTGACGCATGCTGGCCAATGATGCATGCTGACGCATGCACATCCATGCCACCAAATGTGGCCCTTTCACGTCTGCACTGCAGCAAACATCACCGCCTGCAGCTTCACTGCAAAAACAAGCCCATGGGCAGGTGGCGCCCTGCAAGTACGGGACGATGCACGCTTCTTTGTTTCAGCCACTGTGTTTGCCAACAACACGTCCCTCAAGACCAACCTCTTACATAAAGACAAAGGCTCTGGGGGTGCTATCAGCATCCATGCCAATGCTACAGGTGTGGATATCAATTTGCCCAGCTGCAATGGCTTTGCAGCACACCAAGCATTGCCAATGTCCTGAGGACAGGCGGCAGTAGCTAGCTGCCACCATAGCACTTGCTGATCAGTAAGTGCTATGGCGGCGGTGGTGTGATGATCACTCAGCTGAGTGATCATCACATTGCCATTGGCAACATACCACACGAGAAGGGGGCAGCAACCAGTCTGCGTCCACCTCTGCTGAATGCACATGTCAGTGACTGCTACTGAATCCAACGTGCATGCCATGCATGGCAAAGAGGCTGTAACACTGCACTGTGGCATTGTGAAGCCATCATGGCCTGCACAGTCCATTTTCGAATCATCATGTCAACTAGCCGCAGCTCCGCCGGGCGCCACATGACTGCCCTGTCACACCCTGCTGTTGCTGCTCTCTGCCCCTGCAGTGGTGATAACGAAGTCAAACTTTGCGTTCAACTCAGCGGATGATGGAGGGGTGTTTGCAATCTTCCAAGCGCCTTCACTGCAAATTCATGACTGCAGCTTTGCTGGCAATGCAGCCATCAATCCTCACACAAGTGACTCAGGGAAGGGCGGCGTTGTTTTCACCTATGAGGATGACTCTGCTGCCCGCCTCATTATCTCTACAAGCAACTTTACCAACAATGCGGCCGGCACGGGGGGTGCCATCTGCCTACAGAATGCGAGTGTGCTCAACATGAGTGATGTGCGGCTGGTTGGTAATACTGCCAGGTTTGAAGGTGGTGCCTTGGCTGCTCAAGGCGACTCTGCAGGTGGGTGGCACACTCTGGTGCACTATCATAACATGTTAACAGTGCATGTGCTGACAGAGTCTGGTTGATGCATCTGGTTGATGCACCCCGGGTGCAGGTGATGGATGTGTGGCGGCCGCTTGCTGAGACTGTCACACCCATAGCCACATGTGTAGTGTACACTGCTTTTGTGTAACCTTTGGCACAGCAGTGACTTTTCGTGCCACGCTGCTGAGCAGTCTAAAGCACCACAAGCTTTACAGAACATGTGGGCTGCGCCCAAACCGGCTATGCCCGTGAAGGAGGCAACAGAGTCGGGTTGGGTAAGGAATCGGGTGTGAGTAGGCCTCGGCTGGGTAGCACGAACCGTTTCAGTCGTTTCGAACGAGTTTTGAACGTTTCGACTTTTGAGGGCTTGCTGTGAAACTGGGCAAAAACGCCATAGCCTATGGATGTGCTGTGCTATGAAGACTTTGAAGACTGCGCACTGGCTGATGCTGGTCGCCAAAGATAGCTAACATATCGTAGTGATGTTGAGAGAGTGTTTAAGCGCTTCCCGTGTGTTAATAACTGGGTGTAACTGCCGTTTAACAGACTTGAACCTGGCTGGTGAGAAACGGGGCGTTTCAGACCGTTTCGTTCTGGAACGCGTTTAAAACGTTTTTGTTTGGCCAAAATGCACGTTTCGTGCTACCCAGGGCCTCGGGCTATTGTTGTGTGCGTTCAGGTTGATTTTGAGCAATTCATCCCTGGCAGAAGTATCCCTGGCAGATGTATCCCATTGGGGTAGCCCCCCCCCCCCCCCCCCCCCCCTCCTTCCCCCTGACCTCGCAATTCAACATCAGCGACCTGCTGCAACAGCATTTGCAACTGGTCAGCAGCAGACAGCTGTGCTGACACTGCAGTGTGGCAGCACACCATGAGGGTGGAGGGGGTATTGGCAGGGAAATCCCAGTGGGGTGGGCTTCACCCACCCCCCTTCCCCTGCCCTCGCAACTCTGCCTCAGTGACCCAGTGCAGCCATCAGGGCGCCCCCCCTCCAACATGGAAAAAGCCCGAGCGTGATCCAGGAAGGCCAGTGGAAGGGTATCTTAAAAAACCACTTGTAGCAACTGCCATGCATTTCTGTAACAGCAGCAAATGCGTTGTTGAAATGTCGCGTGGACTGGAGGCTCACTGAAGGTGCAGCTGTCAAGAAGCGAAGCTGTCATCATGGCAGATGTGTGCGCTTCCGTCTCATGTTTTCAAAGGATAACCGGTTTATGTCGCAAGACCAACGCGCATCAAACGCGTGCCGGAAACGCCCGTTTTGGTGAGAGCAACAAGGATCGCCAGTTCGATCGGTCCCTGCTGTCTGCATACTGGTTGCCTGGACTCCGCAACCTTCTGTACCTGCTATCTGTTGGACCCTTTACATACCTGTAGTGACAGTTGCTCCTGATATGGCAGCTGCCGGTTTAGTCAACCCCGTACTGTACTGCCAAGCCGTTCTGCACCGACAAGCATTGGTCGTGCCTGTGCACTTGCCTTTCAGTTTAATTGCCTCACGTACATTCGTATGGTCGCAGAAAATACACCCTGTTGGAAAAATGTGCCAAATTTCTGGGAAGGCACTTGTGATGGGTCATTGCAGCCAATCGCGACCGAATCAGGGGAACTTCCCGTTGGTTTTAAGAAAATGTTTTGTACTCCCTGCCTGTTCAGCTCAGCAGATGCGGCTGCAGCTGTCAGTGCAGCTGCTGCTGCCGTGCCAAAGTTGGGTCCAAAAGCAGTAGAAGTGAGCAAAATCGGGCAGAGGTTTTTTGGGTCGATACGCCATAAAATACAATTGCGATTCTTAAAAAAAGGGGGCGGGTCGGTTCGTGATGGGTCCCTGATCGTCGCTATACTAAAGCCCTTCGGGCATAGCCATAAGGACAGGCTGCACAGCTGCAACAAGACCCTGGCTGCTGTTTGAACCCAGCTGCAACAAGACCCTGCCGCAGCGGCTGCATTCGTGTACACTGTGTGTCTGGACAACGCCTGCTAATGCTCTGCCTGCTGTGGTCCTATGCACTGCAGAGGTCTACATGCGCACAACACTCATGCGCAACAACACAGCAGCCAACCTAGGCGGCGCTGTCATTGTGTCACTGGCAGCACGCGTTCATGCTTTTGACTGCTTCTTTGAGGGCAACACAGTAGTGCACCCCGTACTCAAGATTCCAGGATCGGGAGGGGTGCTGTATGTTCACGACTCAGCCGCTGTCACCATCTCAAACAGCACATTGGTCAACAACTTTGCCGCCAATGGTGGCGCCATCTATGCTGCTCTAACTGGCAGGGTCAACCTTTGCGATGCAGTGCAAGTCAGTGACAACAATGCAATGTCCAGCGGTGGTGCAGTGCACCTGGCGGACTCTGCTTTTGTCAGCTTGGGCCGTGGTGTCTCTATCAAGAACAACTCAGCTGGTGCAAATGGTGGTGCCATTGCGGCAATATTCAACAGCACGTTGGAGCTCCGCGATGGAGTACAGGTCACCAACAATATGGCCACGAATGAGGGAGGTGGTGTCTACACATCTGGCACAAGCTGTCTGAACATTTCAAGCCAAACAGGCCCTACCAGCAGGGTGCTTGTGACTGGCAATGCCGCAAAGAATGCAGGGGGCGGCTTCTGCCTCCTCTCAGAGCTGTTTCCGTGGCAGGATGTCAAGGCTGCTGCCAGCCTCAACACAGCATTCTATGGCGCAGACTAATACGTGCCTGCCGCAGGACGCTCGGAGCGCCTGCAGCTTGTGAATGGCACCACACCGCTCAATGTCACCAGTAGGCTGGAAGGGTCTGGGAGTAAATTTACTGTCAATGCCACTGGCTGGAGAGGCATCCCTACTGCACTCAACGTACAGGCTTCACTGCAGGGAGTGCCCCTGGCAGCCTTGAAGACTGCCGATACCACTGGGCTAGCAACTTTCCAGGTGCCAGTCAGGAAGCCGCCTGGTCATTACCCTCTCACTTTCACTTCGGCTATGGTCTTCGGCAACAAGACAGTGGAAAATGTGACGATCTTGCTGAATGTCCAGAGCTGTTCTATGGGCGATGTGGTGGCCAGTACGGGTGATGCCTGCATCACCTGTGTCGCAGGGAGCTACAGCTTGAACCCTCACAACACCACGTGTGACAAGTGCCCAGATAATGCGGTGTGTCCAGGCTCCTGGGCTGTGCTGCCGATGGAAGGTTACTGGAGCAGCTCGCCCTACTCTGCGCAAATCCACAGGTAAGGCGCGGGGGTGTTGCGGCGTGCTTGTGTAAACTGCACAACGACGCGTCTTTTCATATTCGGCAAGATGCGTGAGTCGTCAGCGCTGCTGTGGCTGACTGCTGCGTGATGCTTCGCGGCCGACTGCAATGGCAGCGAGCAGTCGCGGCGAGAAAGTGAGAGACAGCGAAACGGCCGAACAGTCAGCTGCAACAGCCATTAACGGCAATATCTTACAAGGATGGCGCGCTCGGGATGAACGCGTGCCGGAAGGCTGACGGCTTGTTTCGCTGCGTGCTCATGCAGGTGCAGAAACCCTGATGCCTGCCCAGGGAACTCCAGCAACAGCTGTGCATTGGGGTACACCTCCCACCTCTGTGGCGAGTGTGAGGCCGACTGGGGCAGCCCAAGGCCCTTTGTGTGTCGTGAGTGTTGGGGATCAGGCAGGGTCCTCACATTGTACATCTTGGTGGCCCTGGCTTTGCTGCTGTATGCAAAGGTTCTGTGCCACTTCAGTCTTTCCGGCAACAGCACGCCTGCTGGGCTTGCAAGTCCAATTGGGCCATTTGCTCCACCACTGCAGGGTGCTCCTGTTGAGTCAACCCAGCAAAAGCACCAGGGTTCTCCTGTTGTGCAAGTCCAACAACAGCAGCAGCCTCGCAGCGCCGCGGTGTGTGCCACAGACATCGCACACGTGTTCGTGTTCTATCTCCAGTGCATGTGGATCCTCAGCAGCATCAATGTCCGCTACCCTGAGAGCTTGGCAGCGCCATTTCACGCCCTTCAATGGCTGTTTTCCTCCTCTTCACCACGGTCCCTTGGCATTGACTGCATCCTGCGCGACCGCGGGCACATCAGCGTAGCTGCGCAGGAGTTTGTGCTGAGCATGTTCATGCCCCTGGCTATCATGCTAGTTCTGCTGGTGCTGGAGGTGCTGGTGGGATTTGTTCAGCTTGCGCGCCGTAACCACCCAAGGGCGATGGTCGTGCGGCAGCTGCATAAGCTCACAGCCACGGGCATCATTGTGCTGGTCACCTTTTTTCCCCAGTTGCTGCGGGCTGTGTTTGGCTTGTTTGCCTGCATGCCGCTCGACGAGCCAGTTTCTGCTCCCTATGAGGCCAAAGCTGTTGGCTCATTTTGGATCAACCACATGTCGCAGCAGTGCTGGCAGGGGTACCATAAGGCTCTAGCCTTGGGCGCTGGCATTCCTCTTATCGTCTTGTTGTGTATTGTCTGGCCGGGCAGTGTGCTGGTGTTCATGCTGAGGCATCGTGGTGGCAGCTTGTACAGCAGCGAGCTGAGCCACTACTCTTTCCTGTTTTCCATGTATAAGCCAGCAGCAGCATGGTGGGAAGTGGTGGTGATTGTTCAGCTGTCAGTGCTGGTTGCCATTGCTGTGTTTGCTGTCAGGTTGGGCACTTACTTTGGCTGTGTGATGCTGCTGGCAGCCTGCTTCCTGGTGTTGTGGCTTCTCGTGTGGCTGAGGCCATATAAGAGTAGCGTTACGGGCGCTGTGGCAACCCGTGGAGCCCTGTGTGTGCTGCTCACAAGCTTCTCCACCCTGCTTTTCATGCCGGCGGGTACTATCAGTAGCCAGGTGGGTACCTACGAACGCTACGCCCTCGCTGTTGGTGTTGTGGTGCTGTGCATCAACCTTGCCTTTGTGGTGTCTGTTGCCTGGCAAGTTGCGAGGGTGGTGAAATGGAAGGCCCTGGGAAGCAGGGTCAAGGGGGTCTTGGGCAGATTGGTTGGCGTGCGCATGGGTGTTGCACCGGCTGCAGGAGTGGCCAGCCGTGCTGGCAAGGCTAGTGACATTGTCCGACCGACACCTGGATCTTTGGGTACCTGAACTGCATGGCAAGACTTTGTCTGCTTTGGGTGCAAACAGCAGTTTGCACTTGTCTTGGTGCTGCCTTGTACTCCTGTGTGTGATGTAAGTTGGTACGGCTCTATTTGCCAGTGGCATCTACTTGTTGGCAAAGATCATGATTATGAGAAGCCACATCGGGGCTGCCAGCCTTGCTGAGGGTTGATACATGTTGGCATGACATGCCTCACACAAGCAGGTGAATAGAACATGGTACAACAGTTGGACAACTGGTGACTCGCTCGGTCGGACCAACTAATTCCACTGTTCCATGTCCATCACAATCACCAGGCAAACAAACAACAACTTGGCCCCAAGGCTTCAAACCCAACTAAAGCCACACCCGGTGCCATGATGGCACAACATTACCCAGTAATGAGGGATGACAGCACAGTGGCAGCATAATGCAGCGGCAGTTCCATCTCCCCATTCAACCTTTTTGTTTTATCTCTTTCTAGAGAGTCGGAAACCTTGCCAGCCGCCGGGCAATTGTCACTGCAGAGAACCCTGTTTGACAGCCACACCAACACATAATGATACACGCACTGTGTGCGATACAGTACACCTCACACCCACACCCCAGTTGCCTGCTGCTTGCTGAGCACCCTGGCGGCAACATCCTTCCACTGTATGCTGTCCAGCTTGGCAGACGCCAGCACTTTCTTGTGCTGCTGCTCTGCGATAGCCTGCAATGCAGTACAGGGGCCACAACTCTGAGAGGATTAGTAACGCACACATCGTGGTGAGGTTCCGTACAAGCTCAAGGCAGTGCTGCAAGTCAGCCTTTCCCCCTGAAGCCCACCTGTACACGCCTGCATGCATGCATACTCAAAAGCGATGCCTGGTCCCAGACCGGGTCAGATTTAGTGACCACACTGCGATTCCCCGGGTCAGACCTAGTGATGGGACTGTGATTCCCCACTGAACCTGGCCCGGCCATGCCATGGCCGTGTTAGCTCTGCCAACAGCATACAGCAGCGCTGTGGGACGGACACTGTACAAGACATGTCTTGTCTCTGGAGGTGTGATCTCCCGGAGCTTTTGAGAGTTCACGATCTTAGTGCACCTACCTTGAGGGAAGCTTGCAGGAGGGCGTGGAAGCCCGCTGCCCCATGCTGCCGCGCCGTCTTTGGCACCTGCGCCTCCACCCTCCTGACCAGCTCCTCTACAAACATGCTCTTGGGCTCATTGAGGTTGGTATACTTGTTGGGAAGGTCCTTGATGTAGCGAACCACCTGCCAGAACAGACATGGAGCCCATTACTGGGTGTGCTACCCCAGGGGCTCAGGGTCTCCTCAGGTCGGGACTGAGGGGAGCCCCCTGTGGGTCAAGGGTGAGACCTTACAGCATCCAAGCGCCCATGTCGAACAACACTGCAGCCCAAATTTTGGTGGGTATTGAAGGCCCCTAGGTGTGCCCCTGGGGGGTGAGTGGGGACGCGAGTGCCATTGCCCTGGAGCATGCATGTGATAAGCCGTCCTCAAAAAATGCGAGGCTGATGGGAGGGATACTTTGGCGTTACGATACAAAGGGGGTGTATCGGAATCTTTCTTCATTACCTGGTGGCCATTGGGGCATGCTGCCATCGCCCTGTTGTTGGGAGGGGCCTTGGGTACACCCTTGAAGCGCTCAAAGACCACATCAATGTCAGGCAGTGCAACACTGTTGACAGGCAGAGGCACAGCAGTAGCGGATAGCTGACGCGTGACACTAGCGCCCTGATATACTAGCGCCAACCGCAGGTCTGCTGCATGCTGTGCACAACTTGATGATCAGTCATGCGTTGCGCCTGCTGGCTAGCTCGCATGTTGCATGTCATGCTGCTCTGCTGCTGACACTGCATCAGCAGGATCGGGCCCCGGGGGCTAGCACAGGCCACGCTAAGGTGTTTTGATGATGCAGAGTGGGGCTTTCACCAGGTCCCAGCCACAGAGCAGAGTGCTGTGCACCGCTGTTTGCAAAGCCGACAAGTCACTTGCTGAGCGGGGTGGTAGCTGCCTGCAAGTCAGAGGTGATTCGACAAAAGACACGCATACCCTTGGCAACTGCCTTGAAAGAACCAGATGCGATTCTCCCCAGGCTGGCTGCGGTAGGTGACACCCTGGGCACTCATGCATGCCATGGCTGCCTGCAGGAACAGCATGCGCTGCGCTCCAGTCACTGTTGGCACTGCTGCGGTCAGGCGCACCTGCACAAGCAGAATGATAGTATGATACAATTGTTTGCGGACAGCAGAATGGGTAAAACAATTTGCTGCATGCCTCTCGGTGCGCACTCAACACCCTTGTGCTGCGTCGCCATCAAACTCTGGCTGGGGTCTGAGTTGCAGTCTTGTGGTGTTGTTTGCCTGCACTTCTCACATGCATTGCACTCAAAACTCAGTTGCTGTACGCCTAAAAGAGCTTGCAAGCTCAAGAAGTACCCCACCCAAAAAGCTACTGTCCGTGTGAGCGTGCCACACTCACGATGAAGTCCCAATCGGACCTGCCCTGCACGCCTGTGGCCTTGCTGACTGAGCCTTGGGACTGAACAGTTGCATGCCCGCCAGGAAAGGCATGACGAGCTGCCTGCGGCACAGCAGTGCACCACAGAGGAATGCGATGACAGCTGTCACCCTCCGCGCTCAGGCAGGCCCTTGAACTGCTCATGCTCATGCTGCAGCAGTGGCAGTTACCTGATCAAAGCAGGACTTGACTGCCTTGTGTTCCGCACCCTTGGACAGCGCCCTTTGGTTCATGCAATGCATAGCTTTGCCTGCCTCCTGCTTGTGCTGCTTGGGGAGCATCTTGGTCCACGTGCGTGGGGGTGGAGCACCAGTGCACTAGTACTGCAGAGCTGTTGCAACAATTGGTACGAGACTGCTGCAAGACGGCGCGTCTGCGCCATAATAGGCTTCCATTCCAGGCTGATGGATGGATCCATCCGGATTCACGTGTACGAGAGTTTGTTGAATCGCTATACCCAACGTCCAAGGTTGACTCGGCCAGATCAAATGAAGTGATCAGCCATGATAACTTGAAGTACTCGTCGCACCCACAGTAAAAATTTCCGTAAGAAAACCAGGAGCACCACAATCTGCAGCAGCAACAGCAGCTGACATATGGTTTTTAGTCAGCAGCACTATTGCAACCAGCCAATGCATATGCAGTATGCTCACAAAACACTCCACAATATGCAGGAAGCACAACTGCAGAAGCTGCACGTCAAATACAACGACATTTGACATGGCACCTTTCACTGTGCCTGCATACTCTTTGGTAGGCCAACAGCTCTGTTGCACTGGGTTCACTGGGTCAGCAGCTGCAGTTCTGTCACCAGTCAGCATCACCACCATCATCTCCTCCAAAGTCATCCCCGTAGTCATCAACCGCCTCAATGACGTCATCCTGCACACACAGTGGCACATGCACATGCACACACGCAGGCCTTCAGGTCATTCCTGTACCAATGTGTGTGGCTGATGCTGGTGCAGCCTGCCAGTTGCTTTTAGAGCAACAGCATGCAATCCAGTCAACACCAAGTATTGCCAGCCCACATCAGAGGTGGCTAACAGCCGCTGGTGTCACATTCAAAGTGCATGTCAGGTGCTGAAAGCACCGGCAATCCCATTCCTTTGATACAACACATAACACAGCGGGCAGCAGGCGACACCTTGAGTCAGCATGCAAATGCTACACCATGGTCCACACACCTGATAATCGTTGTCCCCGTTGTCCTCTGTAATGTAGTAGTTGTTCACGATGGTGGTGCTGTCGCCGCCATACATTGCTGGGGGCGCCATGTAGCCGCCGCCACCGCTGTGGTGGTGGCCTCCTCCACCGTGCCTACAACAACACAACACCCATTGAATATTGTTGCTACCCATCGATGGGTCTACTATCAGCCATCAGTAGGGATGTAAGAGGGCGTATCCGTAGGTACTACGGCGTAGGTGACTACGGCGTAGAATACGGCGTAGGTGCATTTTGGCCACGTAGTGGGCGTAGGCACCTACGTAGGTACCCTTACGTATACGGCACCTACGGCGGTTACCCTTGGAAAGTGTGCCGCATTCGCGCATTCTGCTTCTGACACAATGTCCAGATCGTGATAATAAACGCTTTGAATACATGCAGGCAGCAAGCATGATGTGTGAAGTCGTTTTCGGGCAGTTTTGAACGCGCAACGGTCAACTCACGAACTTACGTTGACTTGCTGCACACTCATCATGTAGCTGTCCTGATTATGTATCAACATCGTAAAGCAAAACAAAAGACATCATGTGCGGTATATCTGCAGCGCGCTCAGCTCCAGTGCTGTGTCAATATCAGGGCTGATCAAGGGATCCCTTTGGAGGGTGATCACCTGCAGGTGCAATTATGCTCCAAGCCTCATCGGGACCATGCAGGCCACAGGAGCTGTTTAAGAAGCAGTTTCAAGACCAATAAGTAGCTTCAAGGATTTGCAAGGGCCTAACATGACTCCCTGTGTAACACAGGCTGTACAGTCCCTAGCAAGAAGACACGGTACGCCCTTTTGTGACGTTTGCTTCCAGAAAAATGCCGAAACACGTAATAATACAGGTTATCATACTTCAAAAGCACTACAGCACATGCACCATAAACTTTTAAGTGGCTGACCACCCTGCACTGCTGAGAAAGCTGCTGCTCAGAGTGAGATTCCACGATTTTGTTTGCATTAGCTCAAGAGATGCCACAAATTTTACAGAAATAAGATGTATATACCACCTGAAACCACCACCAATTTTCAAAACTGAAATTGGTGACCTGTCAAAAAAGTTGTCTCCCAGACTACGCCTACGGACTACGGAACTACGCCAATACGGGGTAGATCTACGGACCTACGGCAGTAGGTGACCCTCTAACCTACGGCCGCTAACATCCCTAGCCATCAGCAACACCCACTTCCATCTGTTGCTTCAACAATCACTGATACTCTGGCAGAACTGCGAGCTGTCCTCACACTGGTAGTGTGTTGACACACCATCTGTATGAATTACCTGGCAGGCTGTCCTTCTGTCATATGCATGACAGCAGGTATTATTGGCTCCGCGGCACAACACACCAGCCACACAACACACCATCTGCTAACCCTCATCTCTGCAGCCCACTCACCCAAACATGGCGTTGGAGATCGCACCTCCCAGCAGAGAACCTCCCATTGCACCTCCTGCTGCCCCCAGCACCGTCCCCATCATACCCCCACGTCCCGCTGGTGCTGCTGCCTGCTGCTGTGGCACCCCTGGGGCACCTGGCTTGCCTGTCAGTGCTGCTGCTGCCGCTGCCAGCTTCCCACCAATACCACCAGCCGCCGCCGCAGCGGGCGCTGCTGCTGCTGCTGGTGGTGCTGCTGCTGGGGGTATGCCACCTGGCGGTGGGTACCCAGCTGGAGGTGGGTAGGGGGTTTGTGGGCCTGCTGGAGGGTAGCCACCCTGTTTGAGCAGACAGCAGAAAACACAGTAATGTACAGTACATGTCGTGGGGACAAGGTTTGAAACTCAGTACTAGCCGGCGAGCTAAGGGCTCATGCCTCAGTTAGGGTGCGCCTAGGGCCTACTAGACTGTGTCCAGTTGACAGCAGGGGAGAGCGGCTAGAGGTGAGTCAGGGGCCTGTTGAGTGAGAAACTCCCACGCGCTCAATTACTGTGCTGGCACCAAGACAAGTACGGCCTGAAGCTGTGGAGTGCTCCAGCGGGTCAGCGTCCAGAGTTGGTAATGACACCGTCTTTGACAAACTCTACCGCCCATTGCTCCTGCATTGGTTGCCAGGTTTATGTGCACATGCCACTCAATTGAAGAGCAGCAGCATGCCCGTCAAAGTGATGTAACCTGCAGTCTCATATGAGACTATGCATAGGCAGCATGTAGGTGCCATGCAACACTGTTGTGCTATGTTTCAGACATAGCCCAAGGGGTGTGCTCAGCCACATGCGGCTGCAACAACTGCACTCGCACCTGTGGGGGAGGGTAGCCTCCTGACAGCTGCTGGGGTGGGTATCCGCCTTGCTGGTACCCCTGCAAGCACGAAAGAGCAGCCACAGCGGCACTCAGCACAACAGTTCAGCCTCTCTTGGAGCTTGGAGCCAGCTAGCTGCTATGTCTGCGCTGAGCTATGCCACTTCTGCTGGCAGCTGTAGCTGTCAGTCATGCTTTGAAAATGTGATGTCAGGCTTGCCTGCAACCCAGAGGGCCTCCTGGTGTCACTGCTGCAAGTGTTGGGTGAATGCGGTCTTCTAAACACATAGCGAGTCTGGGAAGGGAGGCATTATGCCTGCTGCTGCAAGTATTCGCAGCACTGTACACTACAGCAGCAACCACCCAGAGCCACAAACACTTTGATCCAGCACACACACCCCTTGCCAACCCCAAAAACAGCACAAATTGATGTGCACATGATGATGTGCACGATGCTCACCTGCTGGGGCGGGTAGCCTCCCTGAGGGGGTGGGTATGCCCCCTGGGGTGGCGGGTATGCCCCTGCCTGGGGTGGGCAGTACCCCCCAGCCTGCTGCGGGGGATACCCAGCTGGCTGTGGCAGAGGGTGACCCCCTGGCTGCTGCTGCTGCTGCTGCTGCTGGTGCTGCTGTGGGTACCCCCCAGATTGCTGGGGAGGGTACCCACTGTGAGGTGGGGGGTAGGCCCCTGGCTGCTGCTGCTGCTGCTGGTACCCCCCGGCCTGCTGTGGAGGGTAGGCAGCTGCTGCCGCAGCTCCGTGAGCATACCCAGCCTGCTGGGGGTAGCCGTACTGGTGCTGCTGCTGTTGCTGGGGGTAGCCTCCCTGCACATGCGGGCAGCACAGCAGGTGAGTACCTGCTTGATTGACCTTGAGTCTTGAAGGCCAAAGCTACCACTGCCAGTCTGCCACTTGATGCCTGACAGGCTGTGAGACACTGTGTGACAACCATGACTATGTCCAGCAAACACGTTCCCGTCCTATGTCTCTTACGCCAACAACGCTCGATTAGCAGCTGTATGGTTTCAATGCCTGCTATACAGCCCTAGCTTCAGTAGAAATGCATATAATCCCATTCAATAGGCTGAAGCCCGAGCCGCTGGACCTCTCCTGCCCTGCCGACCTGAGGAGGGTACCCTGCCTGTGGGTAGGCAGCAGCCGCAGCACCGCCAGCCACCGCCGCTGCAGCTGCAGCAGCGTCACAGCTCTGCTGCTGCTGAGGAGGGTAGCTGCACCCCTGGCTACCTGCAGCCCCCCTAGGGTCCCCAGGGTAGGCCCCTACCTGAGGGTGGGTAGCAGCAGCAGCACCGCCAGCCGACGCTGCTGCAGCATCCCAGTTCTGCTGCTGAGGAGGGTAGCTGCCTCCGAGGCCAGCTGCACCCCTAGGGTCCCCAAGGTAGGCTCCAGTGCCAGGGGCTGGGGCTGGGGGTGGGCCCCTGGGGTCGGGGTAGGGTGCTGCTGCAGGCTGGCTCTGTGGTGGGAAGCTGCCACCAGGCTGACCGTTTGTAGGGTAGGGCAGGTAGGGAGCTGAGGCACTGCAGTTGTTCGGCTGCGTGGGAGGGGCTGAGGTTGCACTTGAGGCCTGCACACAACAGGGGGGGGGGGGGTGGATGTGATAACAACCCCTTGTCGGCTGTAGGTGTAGCATACCATGGTAGCGGCTGATAGACATGACTTCTGGGAGTCAGTTGGATGCTGTTGGGGAATGCTTGGGTGAGCAACAGCTGAGCAAGTCCTGAGCAGCCCACAGCCCACAGCGACTGAGCTGACAGCTGACGCACCCTCATAAGCCCTTGGCCTGCTGGGTACTGCCGAGGTCGGGACCCTGTCCCCATCACCTGTACTGTACATTACTGTACTGTACTGTACTAATAGGAAGCCTAGTAGGCTGTTGCAGTACATCACCTACCTGTGAACCTGGTTGCACGCCGCCAGCCACAGACCCTGTCACCTCCAGCTCGCCTGCTAGGGTCATCTTCTTTGACATGACAGGCAGGCGCAGCACCTCACCATTGGACTCCTGAACAGGTCTCAAGGGATTGGCGGGAAGATGTCAGCACAGCCCACACCAACTGGGCATTTGCAGCTTTGATGATGTTTCAACATTTATGCCAGCTAGGGGGGATGATGCTAGGTTGGAATTGTTCCAGTGGCGGGCAGAATGTAATGGAACTTGGGGGCGTCACTTCACTACGTACGTACCATCTGTGCTGGTCTGGATTTACGTTTGCTCAACATTCATAGCACTGGAGGTGCCATATGTATGTTGCTAATTTGAGACCTCACCTTGACTGCATCTAGGGAGATGGTTGCAGTACCAATGTGGTCGTCGCCTGTGAGGCTGTGCTTGGCATACACCTCCAGCTGCACTGCTTCGAGGCCGGGCGGCACCTCGATGTTGAACACCTCACCTAGTGCGCAGTCAGTCCCGGCATCTGCGCGGACATGGGCAGCAATGAAGGAGTGGTGGGTGCAAGGTTGGTGTTAAGTTGTGACTCTTATGCGAGTGCTTTGAGGAGTGCGTCATGCCATATGAGCCTTGTTTGGCTCCTTTGGCTCCTGAAAGGGCGATCAGGCGAGGCCCTGATCCAGTATAGTAATTGTAGACCACGCGGGACTTCAGGTGGGTAAGCACTGCTCTGTGGCGACCTCTGATGGGTTGGCTCAACTCATAATTCCTGCCAAGTCTTGAAGGGGAATGTTCAGACAACACAGTGTACAGTGCGTCGCTGGAAGTAGGGACTTTCAGTTGCTGTGGGCACACACCGGTACCTTTGTGCACTTCTGACTTCTTCTGGTTGGGTCCTGCTGTCAGGGTCAGGTACACGTCCTGCTTGCCAAACGTGGAGGTGTCCTTCAAGCGATGCGCTTTCAGCACTGAGGGGGGGGGGGGGGGGGAGGGGGGGGGGGGGGGGGGGAGAGACAGAGGGGGGTGGGAGACAGAGGGTTGATGGCAACGGGTCAGTGGGTGTGCGCCCCTGGCCCAGAGGGGGGGGGGCAGAGGCCCCTAGGGGTGATGACATGGGCATAAATGGAGGCTATCCTGGCTGGGATGCATCATCATCAGCTTTACTGATCAGCTTTACTGCTGCCAATGCACCTGCTTTGAGCTCAGCCAGGAGAAGCCTGCAAGCTTTGAGAGCACTATGGACAGCAGCTAAACCAGCTCACCCGCAATGTTCAGCTTGGACATTCTGCTGTGCAGGCTACTGCTGTGCACCCGCTCGGAACGATTCCAAATAACGTCGACGAAAAGCAATGATCTACCGGACAAGCTGTTCCAAGCGCGATGCTGAACGTTTGGTCAATTTGTCCTGTTTTGTGCTTTGGTGACCTACTGTGGCGCTTGCATGCAAGACGTGTGCACGGAACAC
Organism: Desmodesmus armatus; assembly: GCA_007449985.2. Taxonomy (NCBI): domain Eukaryota; kingdom Viridiplantae; phylum Chlorophyta; class Chlorophyceae; order Sphaeropleales; family Scenedesmaceae; genus Desmodesmus; species Desmodesmus armatus. The sequence goes on along the minus strand of VIIQ02000132.1, from coordinate 99,607 downwards.
GCCCATTCACATATAAGCATACCACAATGCCCAGATTCTGCAAGGGATGCCCTCATTCTCCGTCACACAAATGGGGGAACGTGACCGGAAGTCCCAGGACGTCAGTACACTCACACCTCGGTTTAAGGAACGTCGGTTTAAGGAAGACAGGTGGTTTAAGGAAGTTTTTGCTGTTCCCAGGTCTTGGTTCAGTGCAAAACGGCCTCGGTTTAGGGAATTCGATATAAGGCATAAGGAACCTCAAAACCCTTCCCTGCAAGGGCAGTTCCTTAAACTGAGAGCAGCTGCAGCAGCAGATGACACCCCAATTGTCCTCTTAACCGTGTCAGCAGCCTGTCTGAGGCCAGGAGTATGCAGCACAGCGGGTGCACTTCCTGTCAGCCAACCCACACCACCCCTCTAACAGCTCAGTGTGCAGGGTTACCAGGCTGGCTGGCAGTCTCCAGGGCACTGTCATCAGCTGTCACAAGGCAGCACAGGGTAAAATAAGGCAGTTTTTGGTGCCTACATGGCAGATATGGCCAGTGACTGGCTGTAGGGAGTGTTCTTATCATAAAAGTAGTGCCTGCGGCCCTCCCCAGGCTGTAATACGGCCCTGTTCAGTTTAAGGAAGATTGCGATTCAAGGAACTTTTTTAGCGGTCCCGAGGGGTTCCTTAAACCGAGGTGTGAGTGTATGCATGCAGCCCAAAACTGATAGCTGTGCTGCGTATCTCAGCAGCTCGTAGCTACACTGTATGCACGATCCAAGTGGTCCAATTTGCAGGACAGCGAGTCAGTGGACAGTGTGCACCAGGTGGCCCAGCCTGCATAACCTGCAGCTGCAGGTTTCTGTCACCTGGACCGGAGTCGGTACCAAGGGCCTACATCCAGAAACCCCTGCAGCAGAAGAACACAAACCAGCCCTGAGTCATTATAAATCTGCTCACTGTGATGGCCCAAGCCACTCCCCATTGAAAAACCGGCAAGTTGCATCAACAAAGGATTGCAAGCTGGTCACAGTACAGGAGTCGCTGCATACATACAGCCTGGCTGCTCACCAGATGAGTCCAAAAACCAGCAATAACAAAAATCCCTGCAAACAGCAAAGCAGCACGCAACACCGAACCAGTGCGCTTGCAGCCACCACCATGTGCGAGGATGGTGCTGCATGCCGCATGCCGCATTCTGTGCACCGAACTCAATGCACCACAAGATTTTACTATGCAGCTAGCATGCTGACACTGCAAGCAACACTAGCAAACCACGCAAGCCGCCTGCCTGCATGTTCAGCATTCGTTGTCCCCTGTTGCAACCACCGCACCATTTTGAGGAACCTTCAACGACAGCCTGATCAGACACACCCTGGCACCACCAAAAACCGCACCCCCGCACCAGCCCCCGCCTCACCATGCAACCAAGCGCCAGTACAGGTCATTCTTGTGCCGCCGCTCAATCATTTTCAGCACGGAGCCACCCAGTGCAACACTGTTGATCACATCCAGCATCTTCTTTTGGGCTTTCTGCACGTCAAGGCAGCAGCAGCAGCAGCAGCAGCAGCAAAAGCGGGCGATGGTTGAGGAGGGGTGATGACATCACCGCATGTGACGAATGGTGATGAACACTACCTGCGCAGAGTTGGCAGGCAGCTGCAGCAAGCTCTGTTATGACGGCAAGTGCTTTCCTGCAATACAACATGCTGATCCTTGCCTCCTTTGCCCGCCAGAATGCCCGGAAGGGTCCACCGCCCACAGTGGCCACACCACGCTGTCTGTAAGCTTGGCTGTGGTTCAGCAACTACCACGATCATTGCGGGTCGGAGACGGATCAGTGCCTTCTGAACGCACAACCTAGCTTTGCAAGCTGGTGTCCACAGATGTGTGTAGCGCACATCACCACTGCCGCAGCCGACACCTACTACTCCACACCACTCCCATACCAACACACACACCTTGATGCGTTCCCTGTTGCTGGACATGTTGACCAGTATGCTGCTGCCCTGTTCGAACATGTCGTTCAGGTATCGCCTGGAGCGGTTTATGTGGCCCATGACAGCTGCTTCCTCGTCCATTTCGTTTTTTATCTGCCGCCCCATCTCTGCTTGCGCCAGCAGCTCATCCCGATCTGCTGCCTCCTGCTGCCGCATCGACTGCCGCCCGCCAAACCTGCAGGACAGCAGCGCATAATACTTTGAAAGTCAGGAACTGCCAGGGGGCCGGAGGCTGAGCCTCCCCAACGAGGGACGCCTAACACGCAGCAGTGCACATGCCTCCACTTGCTGTCATTTGGTTGCTTGATGCTTGCTGTGGCGGCTTCATGCTCAACGCGTTGGCGCACCACTGCTACGTATCTCAGACTGACATGCCTGCAAATGGTGGCTTGTTGTGTGGTGTGGCGTTAAGAGTTCACATGCAGTGAGAGCCAGCACAGGAGACAGCTGCAGGTTGCGGCGGCTGCTGAGCTGAGCTGCTGCTGGTGCTGCTGTCATACTGTCAGCTGTTGTCTTGGCACCACCATGTCGGAGGGGGCTTGCCTGTCAAGCGCCATCCGCAGATGGTCAGCTTCCTCTGCAACTTGCTCCACCTTCCTGAAACACGAAACGAAACAATAGCAGCAGCAGCAGCAGCAGCAGCAGCAGCAGCAGCAGCAGCAGCATCAGCATCAGCTGTGTGTTGTGGTGCGGCACATCAATGTACCTCCCTGCTGTTGATGCTGTTGGGGCTGCGTGCTGCTCAACTGTTTCAAACAGTGTCAACCAGTCAACCATACTAGTGCAGTCTCGTGACCCTGGAATGCTCAACGTCGCTGGTGTGCTTACAGATGTGCTGCTTTGATACCGGCGCTACTCAAGTGTACCTTTTCCAGACATCGTATTTTGCTGCCTGCTGCCTGACCAGCTGCATGCGCCAATTGCTGTCCAGGTCTCTACTCGTCCGCTGCATACACACAGAGCGGCAGTACACAGCAGGCAGTGAAAAAGCAGAGGCCAAAAGCACCATACTGTCATTACACCCAAACTCAGGCAGACAGACCGATGCACCAGTCATATGTGCACTGGACGTGGGAACTAGCACTCTCAGGCAGCTGCTGGTTCAGCCAGCGCCAACCTTGCAGCAACAAACCGCGCTACCTTACCTGCAGCTCTGACAGCTTCTGCTGCAGCTCCCGTGCAATAACCGAAGGGTCTCCAGGCCTAAGTCCATGCTGGATATGGGTTAAGAGCAGCCAAGCACAGCTTAGGTCAGTGGCCCTGGTGTGGGGGTTACAGGTACAGCACGATCAGGGAACGGGCTGCCTGTTTGGCACCAACACACCTCTGCTGCTTCTAGACGTTCTAGACCCTCTCTTAAACCTAGTATAAGTCGTGTGGCCTGGGCATGAAGTCGTGGTAGGTCTGCCATAAGCTGTTTGAGCACTGCCTTGGCAGCTTGGTAACTGAGGTAGTGATCAGGTGGTGCTGTTGAGCAAGGAGAGCGAGGCAAGGCAAGGGGTGGCTGAAGAGGTCCACTGAGTACTATAGAGTGTACACATTGACTCCACAACAGGCCAGAGCTCGTCTTATGCCAAGACCTTGCACCTGAACCCAGCTTGGTTTGACTTTCTGTCTGTTTTCGGCGAAGGCAGGCCACACCAGGCAGGCTATGCAAATTCCACGTTACAGGTTTGCGCTTGTGGTTGTTTGTGCTGGCAACTGTCATACCATCACAATGGGGCAGTTGAGAATGTTCAACGACGTACTCAACAAGCACATCGATGTTTGGGATGACTGTTCAGAACACAGCTGAGTCGCTGCTATGAAAGGGATCCACGTGCTGCGGCTGCTGGTGCAGCAGCATGTGGTGGTCTCACAAGCAGCAGCGAGCCCCTGACACAACAACAGAGCAGCAGAGACAGGGGGTATGTTGTCAACCGGAATGAGAAGCTGCACTTGCTGGCCAGACAGAAACGCACTTCAGCATCAGATAATGCACTTGTGGACAGGCAACCAGCAGCTGCAGGGCGAAGCAGCAGCGCAGTGGGGCGCAGCAGCACCTTCCCTAACAGACCACGGGCGGTCCGGCTGTCATCGGTGTTGCAGCAAGCACCACAACACTTTGATAGGGTCAAGGTGAGAGGCATCGATGCAAAAATGTCCCCAACCTTCACCTTTGCAGCGTACAGGCAGTCCAGCATGACCAAGTCAACACCAGGGTGTCTCTAGCCATCTTGCTAGCTTGCTACAAACATGAGTTTGGCCTGCATGCCTGTCCATACACAGGATCAGGCACGTCTTAAGATAACAACGAGAAGACGTGTTGCATGGTGCAGGTTGCTGCTGTGGAGCGAATGCTCACTGAGGTGGATGAACTCCCAGAACAGTTCAAGTCAGCAGAGATCGTGTACCTGTCTAAGAACTGCCTCACAAGTCTGGAGGTATGCAGGAAGCTGCACATAAAGGAACAGCCAGCAGCTGTTTTCAACAGGGCAGCACTATCCCTGTGCTTGCAGCCGCAGGCTGACCCTATCTGCACACAATGCAGTGTGATGCTGCATGGCTCCCTCGCAGTTGGTGTTATGCAGGCTGCGCTGATATTGCTGCTTCGCCTGTGGTGGCTGCAGGGTGTGCAGCAGTTTCCGCGCCTGCGTGTGCTGTCAGCAGCTGACAACCTGCTGCCAGACATTGGCTGCTTGGAGGTCTTGACCGCCTGCCCGCACCTGCAGGTAACATTTCACAACGCACCCTGCCTTGAAGGCAGCCCACACATGCATTTTCAACACGCAGCCGCGTGATGCAGAAACTGTTCCTCTGCACAGCATCAAATGACGTGCAACATCTGGCTGTTGGAAGCCACTAGGACATATGTGCAGCCAGCACATACTAGCAGTTGCCCCAGCTTCTCACCGGCGTGTCCCTGTCGTGCAGGTTGCAAGCTTTGAACGCAATCCCTTGACAGGGCTACCCAACTACAGGCAGAAGGTGCTGCAGCTGCTGCCAAACCTGGAGAACCTTGATGGACAGGTACAGCACCACAGCGCGGCTGGTGTGTGCCAGCATTAGACACTGATGCAGCCCCACACACATGGTAGTTCTTTGGGTTGGCCGCAGCTGGCACTTGACCCATTCTGCCCACCTCCTGCGATACAAATGTTTGTGTGTGAGTGTCAAGTGGGTGATCACCACCCTTTTGATGGCCTGTTTGGTGTCGTGTGTGCAGGTTGTCACCCCGCAGGAGCTGTCCAGGCTGCACCACGTGCTGCAGCAGGAGGCAGCCTGCATGGCGGTGATGCTCAGCAATGCCTGCATGGTGCACAAGCTGGTGAGCAGCAGAGGACCGCATTTACCTCCCCGTCAGTTGCCGCCCTGCACGATTGCACAGATGCGGCAGAGGCATTCTCTTTCTGTTGAGGGCAGTGGTGCACTCTGTGCCTTGCACCGCTCCCAGCAGCAGAGGAACCTGCTGTCTCAAGTCTTGCAGGGGCTAGCGGTCATACCACATGCGTTGTGTGTATTGTGCTTGTGTGCAGGCAAGGTCGGCCGAGCTCCTGCAGCTGCACACTGAGCTGCGGCGGACCATGTTTGGCACGTCCAGCCTGGCGCGCATGACAAGGTGTGCTGGTGGGACACACGCGTGTGGCGGTGGCGTGTGCACCGGCTGACTGACCACCCGCATGATCAGGGCACAGGCAGAATCAGGGCTCATGCAAGCAGTGTTATGGCGACCATGACTAGCTCAGGGACTCCGTAACCGTGGCCCTGCAAGCTGGAGTCCAGCAGCAATCATTGACATTGAATGCCGGCTACCTTCCGACAGAAGCCACCACCTGAGGGTCTAGTCCTGAGGCCTCTGCGCATGCCCCTCTAGCTCCGTCTTGTGTCACTCTGCTCTGCTGAGCCAACTGATATGGCCTTGACTGATGGACCCAGTGATTGCATCGGCCATCTGCTGCAGGGGTCTGCTGCCGTCCTACATCCCCCTGGACCTGCTCAAGTTTCTCAAGCTGTGGGACTACGAGGGCAGCCTGTCATTTGAGGTGCGCCAGCAATGCTGACCAGCTGGGGGGTTACCCTTGTTGTATGTCTTTTGAAGTCTTCTGAGGTGTCCTCCACGCTTGACCCTGCCTTAGGCTTGCTTTTTGGTGTAGGAAGGCAGTCCTCAGCGCACACCACCATAATTGGCATTGGCACAAACTGTTGACGCTTGTTGCGTGGTGGACTGGCATGTTGCTGCAGGAGCGGCGTGTGATCTGTGATGCCCTGACCAGGGAGGTGGTGCGGGTGCACAAGCAGCTGCAGCAGGCTGCTGCCACACTCAGGGGCCCTGCCCAGCTGCCAGCACTACAAGCATGGGACACAGCATTTGCCAAGGTGCGCTGCCACATGGGCTATGTGCATCTTTGTCCCTGTCACATGTACTGTGCCGCACTGCACTTACAGCACACGTTTCCAGTCAGTTGCAGCGAGCAGGCCTAGCATGTTGTCCTTTGTTGCACGCATGACAACGCCCCCATGCAGCCTTTTGGTGTCCTTTTGGCACCTGCGTAGACTGTGCTTCTGCACCTTGTGGACAGGCATGTGATGATGCTCACCCTGCAACGAACACTCACAGCTTGTGTTGCACCGTTGCGGGTGCAGGTGATGCTCGCTCAGCAGCGCACCATCATCCAACTGGTGGAGCTGGTCAACGTGCTGCATGGGGAGGCAGCATCGCTTGTCAGCAAGCTGACCGGGCAGCAGCCAGTCACACCCATGGAGCTGCAGCAGATGCAGCAGCAGCAGCCGCTGGATGAAGCGAGTGATGAGGGCTGTGATAGGCAGCTGGCAGCTGACCAGCAGATCGCGCAGGAGCGGTGGGTGTGGGTTGCTGGCTTTGGCTGCCTACAGACACCTTTATGCAGTACGAGATAGTGCACACAGTACGAGACTGTTGAGCACGCTCTCTGTTCCTGTGCTTGACGTGGATGAATGCAATTGAATCCCTGCTAGTTCTGCCATCGAGCTTGATCTTCACCCTCACTCACCTGACTTCCAGTGCATTTGGGCACCCAACCGCCTGCTTGCTGTTGACCTGAAGCATGTATGTGTTGACGTCTGTGTCTGTAGTGAGGACCTGATCATTGACCTGCGGGATGCAGCCCTGGAACTAGCAGGGCTCATTGCCACTGGAGAGACAGCTTCAGACGCAGTGCAGAGGTGCAGCGTAGCTTTGGGAGATACGGCCGACGCCTGCCCCTCGCCACAGCAGCTGCTGCAGCGCCAGCTTCAGCAGCAGCACGTCACGCAAAGCCCAGCGGGCTGCAGCACCCGCAGCAAGCAGCAGCAGCTGGGCCAGCCAGAGGGCAAGCAGGGCCGGGGTTCAATCAGCCTGCGACGCCGCAGCAGCGCTAGCTCCCAGGAGTCTCTACGCATGAGAAACAGCCCGAAGCCAGAGAAGTCAGCTGCCGTTGCTGCAGCAGCAGCTGCTGCTAGGGCCGGTCCCAGCAGAATTCCACAGTCACCGGGTGGTCCTGTTGGGCGCACAGGCTCACCCGCTCCTGCAGCTGCGCAGGCAGCTGCTGATGCAGCAGCAGGCAGCTTGAGCACGCGGCTGACCATCAACACACGACGGCAGCAGCATTACGAGCAGCAGCAGGCGCAGCAGCAGCGGCAGGCTGGCAGGTGGGCACTCTAGGCTCTGACGGGCGCGCTGCACATACTAATGTCAAGCTCTCTCAAACAGCAGGTTTGCTTCATCCTTGTGTTGCGTCCTTGTGCTCTTACAATTCTCCGGCAGCTAAGGTGCATGACTGCCTAATCTGTGCTGTGCTAATGTCGTATGCTGGCAGGTATGACGGCCTCAGTCAGAGTCCCAGCCCTGAGCCAAGCCAACAGTTTGGCCCGGCAGCGTCCCTGGAGCGTGCCAGTCTCGACCTGAGCCGGGCTGCAAGCTCCTCTGGCGGCGGGAGTCCCAGCAGGGTTCAGCGGCCCCTGAGCCCTACAGCCCGGCGGCTGCTGCACAATGCTCAGCAGCAACAACAGCAGCAGCAGCAGCAATGGGAGCTGGACTGTTTGTGGCAGCAGCACCAGCAGCAGCAGGAGCAGGCGCACCAATACCACCAGCAGCAGCAAGAAGAGCAGGAGCAGTACCTAGGCAGCCCTGGTGTGCCGCTGACAGAGCAGCCATCGGAGCAGTGGAGGGCGCTGGAGCAGCTCGGATCGGCGCAGCACCTGCTCGCAGCGATTGAGAACAGCCCTGCCAGCAGCAGTGCAGCAAGGGCGGCAACGGCAGCACCATCATCCAGCAGCCCAGGAGCTGGCAGGGCTCCCACTGCTGCTCAGGCTGCTGCAGCAGCAGCACAACCCCGGCCCAGCCCGCATAACAGGGCTGTAGGGCGGTCGCCTGGGCTCGTGAGTCCTGCATCTTCCCCAGAGTCCCCTGTGCGGGAGGAGATTGGGGTTTACCGGAAGTCCCTTGAACCCTGGGGCTCCCGGATCCCCACCCGGCAACCCTCGGCGAGCAGCAGCTGGCAGGCGGCGCAAGTGCCGCTGCCGCTCCAGCAGCAGCAGCTGGCAGCGCAGGAGTCGGATCTGGGGCGCAACAACCCCGTCCAAAGCCCTGCACAGAACTCCCCTGTCTGCGGCTCTGCCAGCACCAGCGTCAGTGCCAGGGGGACACCAGCAGCTGAGGCTGCTGCTGCCAGGGTTAGTGGCAGGCTTGGGCCTGCCTCAGCGCCCGCCTCCCCCAGCCGACAGTTCTTCTCAGCGCCAGCGCTGCCTGCTGAACTGGAGCCAGCGTCAGTGAGCCACAGTGCAGCAGCAGCCAGCATAGGGTCTCTGGTGGGTGTTTGTAGCGGTGCTGTGAGCAGGACACTGCAGCTGCAGGATCAGCAGGTTGCAGCAGCTGCTGTAGCAGACTCAGCACGGGCTGCCGAATCCTCACGCGGGGGCGCAGCAGCTGCTGTTGGCTACACAGGTCAGACTGCGGCAGGGACAGCAGCAGCAGGCAGGTTGCTAGTGCCCCAGGGTGCTGCTGGGAGTCCTGGTGGCTTGCGGAAAAGCGTGTCCTGGGCAGACAGGCAGGAGGCTGAGCAGCAACAGCAGCCACAAGAGCTGGCTGCAGAAGGCAGCCCTGCCCCCCGCGGCTACGATGCAGCTGGCCGGCAGCTGTTTGCAGAGGACATGGTCCCGGGGGCGTGCAGTATGTACAGCCCCTACGTGCCAGGCATGCGCACAACGCAGCAGGCCCACGCAAACCAGGAGGCTGCATGTATGGACGATGCAGCTGCAGCAGAAGCTGCAGGACATGAGCTCCTGGCAGCTGTCGCTGCTGAATGCCGGCCGGACAGCTCAGCAGCAGCATTGGCAGGTCTCACTAAACTGGGTTACGGGGCCAGCCCTGCCAGTGGCTCAAGCCCTGTGCCCTCCGCCCCGCCGGCACTAACCACGGCAGCGGACCTTGGAGCCGCCAGCGATGCAGTGGGGGTCATGGAGCTTTCTGACCTGTCAGGCCTTAGCAACACCAGCCCCTCGAGTGTGCAGTTCACCGGAGGCATGCGCGGCATGAATTCCCCCACAGCATGAACTTCAACGTGCTGTATTCGGCGTACGGCGAGGCGCCGGCCGGCAGTGACAACAGCGACGAAGCGGCGAGCGGCGGGCAGTACAGCAATACGCTGAGCGGGATGAGTGGGCTCAGCGTAGCAGGTGGAGGGGCGTACGAAACAAGGGATCTTAGCAGGCCCCGGGTGACCTCAGCTAGCAGGGGCCCCGGGCCGCATGGAGGCAGCCCAGGCGAGCAAGGGGAGATCAGCTTTGCCATGCAGGATGGTTCCCCGGGCTCCTCCCTTGGCGAGTCTGCTGCATGGCTGGCAGCACAGGGGCACCAAGGCCAGCGTGGGGCTAGGGGTGTTGTCGGCCTGCTGGGGCAGCTGCAGCAGGCGCAGGTGCCACAGCAGCAGGTGCGCAACAGGCAGGAGCAGGCAGTGCAGGAGCGCGCACATCAGCAGCAGGAGCAGGTGCCGCATAAAAATCAGCAGCAGCACCAGCAGGGACTGCTGTGGGACCTGCTGCATGAGGATGACCACATGCAGCTGGAGTCGCCATCCTCTGGCCCCAGCAGCAGCAGGGAAGCGCAAGCAGTTGCACCCGACCTGCAGCAGCCTGGTGGGTACACTGAAGCCGCTGATGCAGCTGCAGCCCCGGCCCCTGCGGTCGGCTTGCTGCAGCCGATGACAACGGGTCTTGAGGGCATGATGCCTCCTGCCCCTGTGCACATCGGCAGTACAGCATCAGCGAGAGGAGCTGCTGAGTTCACTGCTGCTGGTACAAGCAGACAGGGTCCTACGGCTTCAACCGCCGCTGCAGCAGCAGCAGGCGCGTCAGGCAGAGCCCAGGCAGGGGCTATGTACTGTGACAGCAGCCGAGGCAGCTTCAGCAGCAGCATGGACTTGAGCCCGGTGAAACGGCAGCTGTTTCAGTCGGTGTCGCATTCCTGCCACTCCCTGCTTCAGGGTGCAGCAGGTCTGTCAAACATCGCAGCACAGCTTGACGCTGCTGCTGGTGCGGCTGCAGGACATGGCAGTCAGGAGGCTGCACAGGCAGCAAAGCAGGCCCTGATGGCAAAGCAGCATCGGCAGGAGCTGCACAACCGGGTGTCACAACAGCAGCCACAGTTGCAACAGCAGCAGCAGCAGCAGCACAATGAGGGCTTGTGCCAGCAGGAACAGCTGCAGCAGCAGCTTGTTGGTCGCCCTGAGCACTCTAACAGCAGCCTGCAGCAGGGCCCTATCACGCTGCATGGACAGCGGGTATCTGTTGCTGCCCGCAAGGTGCTGTCAAGCTCGGCAGAAACAGCCAGCAGTTGGGCAGCCAGTAGCATCACGCCGTACGTCAACGAGGCGACAGCAGCAGCAGAGGCGGCGCTCGCAGCCGCAGATGCAGCAGCACAGCTGTCCACTAGCTGCCCTGCAACGCTGATGCTGCAAGCATACGAGCAGATGCAGGACTCCCACAGCTTGCCCTCTGACACCACAACATCAGGCACTGGCGAGGCCGCTGCAGTAGCAGCTGCAGAGGCTGCTGCCGCCACCTCCAGCGCAGCTGCAGCAGCTCAAAAGCAGGGCGTGCTCATGGGCCTGACCCCTGTGGTACCAGGGGGTTTGGATCGTGCCGGCAATGCCCATGGAGCCCCCTACAGCCCAGCTGCCACCGACCCAGGTGGCTCCCCGCGTCCGGGTCTGCAGCATGGTGGGGATGCTGTAGCAAAAGCCTTGTTCCATGCAGCTGGCGCTGGGGATGCGGCAGGACAGCACCGCCGGCACCATCCGACTGAGTCCATCGCTTCAGCAGCTCCTGCAGCTCAGCAGCACATGGCTTCTGGCGCTGCAGCAGTCACCTCCGCTGCGAAGGCAGGGGTTGCTGCTGCTGCAGGAGGACCTTGGGGCCTGTCTGTTGACACACAGCATCGAGACAGGGCGCAGTCCGCAGCTGCAGCAGGGGCAGGGTCTGTCCCAGTTTCGCCGGCTGCAGCTGCCCGTCCAGCAGCTAGGGCTGCAGCGTCCTCCCTGCCTGCAAGCCCAGCACCAGCAGCCGCAGCTGCAGGAGCAGGGATCTCTGGGCCATCTTCCCTGCCTGTGTCCCCAGCAGCTGCTGCAGCGTCACCTGGGGCAGCCGGGCTGCTGGACTTACGCAGCAGCCGGGGTAGCTTGGGTCCCCGCAGCACAGCGGCACTTGCTGAGCTGCAGAGTCAGCTGCTGACGATGGCAGTGGAGAAGGCGACCCTGCAGCGGCAGCTGCAGCAGGGGCGGTCAGAGGTGGAGAAGCTTCAGGAGAAGGTAAGCAGCGCAGCAGGTTGCAGTGCAAGAGTTTGAAGCTGTGCGCGATGGTGGCTGATCTAAACTTTGGACGCTGCTGCATCTTGAGTTGCTGCCAATCCGCTTCATGCGCTGCAGCTGAGAAGCCCCCTGAGCATGTTCACTCTTTTACACTGTGTTGCCTTCTGTACCCAAGTCACGCACATCCTATTGTTATTGCGTGGGAATAGGCCTGCAAGAGTGACCAACTGGAGCAGGTGGTGTATCAGATGCGCAGCGACCTGCAGCAGGCCACACAGCTGCTGGAGCACACTGGAGGGGCAGCGCATGAGCAGGCAGCAATCAACCAGCAGCTGCAGGAGCAGATGCAACAGGTAGGCAGCACAACAGCAACAAGCAGGGGGCTACTGAAACAGGATCTCTGCAGGGTCTGTCCATGCCTGACTGCTTTGTCCCATGTCATGCATGCCAACGTCAGAGGTTACAAGGTGGCTGTGACTGCTGTTGTGCCCGTCTGCTGTAAGGTTGTGCTGTTTCGCTTGCTGTTTGGTGTGTGCAGTTGCAACAGCAGCTGTGGGCGACGGAGGCAGAGCGCTCCCGTCAGGCAGCAGCAGACACGCTGGCAAAGGTCTCCCTGTGCCGACGGGTTCTGCGGCACTTTGCAGCAGTGGCAGCAGCGACTGGGGAGTGGCGCCGGCTGAAGCAGACTGCGCAGCAGCGAGGGCGCAGCCGTGTTCTGAGGTGGGTCCATGCCATGCAGAGCCATGATTCAGCTGTTCATGCGCCTAGCCGTTGCTGCAATGCTTAGAGTTCTGCATGCTGCGGCATTGCAAATGATCCAAGGTGCTGCCATGATTGCTCCTTGGCATGCCCATATCTGCAAAAAGTACATGGAAAGCAGCATGACCATGCTTGTTGTGCTGCCTGCTGAACCACACAGGCACGTATGGAGCACCTGGCATGCCTCATCACAATTGGGCAAGTCTGCGAGGACGCTGGAGCAGAAGCGCGACCAGCGCAAGCTTGCGGCTGCCATGTCTGCCTGGGCACGGGTAGCATGGGAGCAAAGGTGGGTCCCCTGCCTCTTGCGTACTGCTCCTGCCACACACGCCTGATGTCGCCAGCTTGCTGCATGGACAGCAAATGCTAGAGAGTCCCGTCCAACCCTGAAATGGCTGCAGTCAAAATTTCCCTGCTAACTGTCGTGCTGCCTGCATTGCAGGGTGGAAGCTGTCCAGGAGGCAGCAGCGTATGCCCACTGGGCCCGCAGCACAAGCAGGCGGGCGATCTCTCTCTGGCTGTTCTACACAGAGCAGGTCCGCCTGCTGGGCGTGGAGCTGCCTTCACCCTCCACAGCGCCGTCCTCACTGCGGGGCTCCCCAGAACCCCCAGAGCTCCCAGTCTCCACCCCTGCATCGACCGCCAAGCAGGTCTTGATGCCAGCAGGGAGCGCTGGAGGGTGGGATGCTGGAGGGAACACCTCCTCGAAGGTCCCTGCGGGTCAAAGTCGGGGCGCAGTACGCAGCCTGGGTCCCAGCTTTGGCTTGCCTGCACGGCCCAGCCGGGAGTCCAGCCGGGAGCAGCACTGGCAGCAGCCTGCAGAAGAGCAGAGCGAGCAGGAGCTTTCCCCGGACCGGCAGCCGGCCAAGTTTGCTAAGTCAGCAAAGCAGCTGCTATCAGCGGGGCTTGTGACGCTGACCGAGCGCCTGAGCGAGGCGCTGTCGCCACCCAAAGGGGCTCGCCAGGAGTCCTCAGCAGGCGGGGCCTGGCCAGACAGCCCATCTGCTGCCGCAGGGGCGACCTCCCAGTGGCCGCTGCATGCTGGCCGTCGGGTGACGGTGCTGGGGTTCGAACAGCAGCAGCATGAGAGCGCGGCACTGCGGCAGGAGCGGTCGGGACGGTGGCCGTCGGCGCTGATCTCTCCTCTGCGCCTGGGAGCCCGCAGCATCTCCGTCCCAGGGGTCGACCCCTCTGGTATTGCTGGGTGCTCCTGGTCGGGAGCAGGAGCTGGCCATGGCAGCTCTGGGGGCCTTGGAGCAGCAGGGGCTGGCAGGAGGCCGGCCGCATCAACTGCAGCAGTGAGGAGGTCTGGTGCTGCTGGGGCTGGGTTGAGTCACCACAGAGGCAGCAGCGGTTTAGGCGGGGTGGATGGTGGCCTAGGGGCCCTGCAGGCCAGCTTTATGCAGGTCTCACGGTCACAGCGACTGCGGAGGCGCTGGCTGCTGGTCAAGGCGTTCAACAGGTGTGCAAGCTAGGGGGGGTTCACTGCATGGCTCCTGCTTGCTGTGTCGTACTGCGGTTCGTTGGGTGTGCATGTGTGCTGTGCAGACATTGTGTCTAGGCATGCGTTGTGCCTAGGCTGTCTATTTTCCCCGGTACCTCACTGGCATGTACAGACGATTCGTCATGCCCATGTCACACATGTGTGTTCAGTGCGCAGCCTGACAAGCCTGTGCCAAGTAAGCAGTGTCGCACATGCTGTGCCATGTTGCAGGTGGAGCCAGCTGCTAGAGCAGCAGGCTGCCCAGGAAAGGCGCCTGGCGGCGGCAGCACGCATTGCAGGGCGGCGTCTGCAGCGGCGCGTCTGGGCCGCCTGGGTGCAATCCATGCAGGACAAGCAGCACATGCACCCCAGCGGCCTCTCGCATGAGGTTGCAGCGCGCCTGCAGCAGCACTTGAAGGCCCGGCACAGGCAGCAAATGATGAGGGTGCTGTCGGCGTGGCGGCACTCGTGCAGAGAGGCCGCCATGCGCCGCAGGACTGCGCAGCTGCTGGCAAGGCAGAAGCGGCGTCACAAGCAGCACCTAGTGCTGGCAGCACTAGCAGACCATGCAGACCGTCAGCACGCCAAGCGCTGCCAGCAGCTCAAGGCCAACAAGCACAGGACGGGGGTCCTGCTGCAGAAGGCCTGGTTTGTGTGGAAAGACAGCATAGGCCTGTCGCATGCTGCTGCAGCTTGGCAGGCACAGCAGTCGCAGCAGCTGCTGGCGCGGGCGGTGTGCAGGTGGCAGCAGCTGTCGGCTGCACTGTCAGCTGCAGCGGCAGCCGGGGCCACTGAGAGCAGGCTGGCGCATCTGCAGCGCAGGCGTGAGCTGGCCGCACTGCGGTCAGCATACACTGCTTGGAGGTTGTCGGCCCTGCAGGCTGCAGCAGAGGCAGCAGCGCAAGCTGCCGGTACTGCTCAGGACGAGCTGCTGCAGCTTCAGCAGCAGCAATTGCACGACCAGCAACAGCTGCAGCAGCTGCCTGTGCTTGCGCAGCAGCTAGCAGACCTGCAGCAGCAGCTGGCAGCAACGTCCACGGCCAAGCTTGAACTCGAGCATTTGGTCGAGCGACAGCAGCAACAGCTGCAGCAGGATGCAAACAGGCACCAGCAGCAGCTGGCAGCCCTCCAGTCGGAGCACCAAATGGGAGTGACAGTACTGCAGGAGCAGCTGCAGCAGGCTTGCACAAACGCCGACGAGACAATGCAGCAGCTTCAGCGGCTGCAGCAGCAGCACAGCCAGCTGCTGGCCGAGCAGCAGGCTCGGCAGCAGCAGCTGGAGCAGCAGGTGTCGCAGCAGAAGCAGGAGCTGGAGCAGCAGGCGCGGCAGCAGCTGCAGCGGCTGGACCAGCAGCAGCAGCAGTGGAACCAGCAGCAGCGGCAGGACCAGCACCTTATGGAGCAGGTGGCGAGTCGAAAGGCGCAGTGTCAGGAGCTGGCGCTGCAGCTCAAGCGCTGCACGGAGAAGCTCAACGCGCAGACAGCAGCGGTGCAGTCTGTCAAGGCCGAGCTATCGGAAAGCCAGAGCCAGCTCGCAGCTGCACGGGCGCTGTCGCGCAACAAGAGCTTGACGCTGACCGAAAAGGCTGTCGCGGCTGAGCGCGGCCGCTCCGAGCTTGAGCAGCAGCTCGCAATGCAGGAGGCGACCAATAGGCAGCTGCAGCAGCAGCTTGCGGATGCCCAGAGGCAGCTGGACCAGCATCGGTCGTGCCTGGAGGCCAGGAGGGTGGCTGCCACTGCGGAGCAGCGTGCTGACCTGCTGCGGCTGCAGGAGCAGCTGGCGCAGAAGGATGACGTCATCGCCCACCTGAAGGACAGCATGGGTGCTGTGCAGGCGCAGCTGGCGTCGCAGCAGGCTAAGGTGCGTGACATGGCGCTTGCTTGGTTTGCCTTGTGCTTTATGTTGTTGTGTTCATTGCTCGGTTGAGCCTTCTAGACACGCCTGCACCTTGCATGCCACGTGGTGTCTGGCTGATGAGTGTGTGAAACCCTTCGACGTGGTTGCTGTGCATGTTTTGGAATGCAAAGTAATGGCGCACTACTGCCCAGGCATACATCAGAGACTCTGTGCTGTTCCCGCGCTGCAGGTGGTGTCAGAGATCACGCAGCTGCGGAACAACTGGTCCCAAGCCAAGGCAATCATCAAGCAGCAGCGCAAGACCATCAAGGCACAGGAGCTGCAGCTGCAGCTGCTGGGCACACCATCAAACTGGACAGATGTGCAGGCAGGAGGTCTGCCGCAGCAGCAGCAGCAGCAGTACAGATTACAGCCTCCTGATGTGCCACAGCAGCAGCCACAGCCGGCTGCAGGTGCTGGTGCTGCTGCAGGACGAATGGCAGCTGCGATTACTGCCGAGACGTCCGATGCAGTGCTGAAATACCCCCTGACCAGTTGGGCACTACAGACTCAACAGCAACAGCTGTCACAGCAGCAGAATGCCGGAGCTGCGCATGCATTCACTGCGCAGCCAGCAGCAGCAGCACCCGTGGCAGGTCCATCAGGCAGTACAGCAGTTGCCAGCCTCGGGACTGCAGCAGCTGGTCCTGCGGGCTTGCAGCAGGGGCTGCATCACTCTGCCGCCGGCGCGCAGCGTGGGGAGCAGCAGCAGCACACCGTGCTTACTCGCACCAACGAGCTGCTGCAGTGTACAGATGACATACTGAAGTCATTGCGTGGGAGGGTGTGACCGGCTAGATAGGCTTTAGGCAGAATTGGTTACCTGACATGAGACACAGGGTAGGTTGGCAGCACTTGTGATCTGTGTTGGGATCCGTTGAGCAGGTATGGGCGGTCAGCTAGAGCAGACAACCTGCCATCATGGCAGTGCCACACACTTGTTTTAGTCATGTCAGTTGGTAACGGGTGGTAACGTAAGGTAACTGTGGAAGTATGTATCATAAAGTAGCAATGAACTCCATGAACGCCACTGTGTTGCAGACGTCAAGGCAAAGCATGATGTCGGAACTTGATCTGGGCGCCAACTTCGATCTTTAGCCCTTGCTCGTGGATGCCTGCTACGATTGAAAAGATATCCCAGGGTTGTTTGATCAATAATCAGTCTTGAAAAAGCAACATCAGCTTCGAAACCGCACTACTTGTTTCACAAGCCACATCAGCAGCAGTCTGGTTCAGTCACCATTTTGAAGCAGCTATGGCCTCGGACAGCGCCGCAGTCCCTTGTGCACCTTGTGACCTATGTGGCAAGCCAGCAGACCCTTCTGTGGAGGACTGCGTGGCCCTTACATGCGTGGCAAGATGCCACCATCCGAAGGTAGGATCCTTGTGACCAACACACCAGCAACAGCTTGCTCGCCGGCGGCACCTCGGCTTGTCTAAGGTCTGTTGTGCACGTCGGGTACTTGATTTTGTGTGCAGGAGGATGACGTTTACCACTGTGACTGCATCAAGAAGTACATGCGGTCTTTCTGCCGCAACATGGACGTGTAAGCAACAGCACCTGGCAGCACATGCTAGCTTCATGAGCTTGCCTCCACAGCAGCCCGCTGTCAGCACTGCTGCCCTGCTTTTTGAACAGATCAAGGTCCTGCATGCTTTGCAACGCCTCTGCAGTGCAAGGCTGGCCTTTGTATTTTTGTCGCACCAATCATGTCACACCTGTGCGTCAGCCACAGTTCAAACACCAAATCAAACACGCTTTTCTGCCCATCAACATCGTGGTGGCTGCAGATCACGGGGCTCAGGCTACATGTGCCCCAAGGGGAGGGGCAAGGGGACGAACGCCAAGCAGCCATGCCCCTCCAAGGTCGGTGTTGTGGCTGCTGCACAACCCACAACAGCTTCCCCTGCCAGCTGGCGTGCACTTCACGATCAGGGCCAACACGTGCCCATGAAGTTGCGTAGTGCTTGACCAGCTGTGCCAGCACAGCCCTTACTGCAGCATGTACCAGCCAAGCGTCCTGAATGCACTGACGTGATTACTGTACCCACTACTGCACACCAGAAACACTTTCGCCTGTGTTTCATGTTCAGGTGTCTCACAGCCAGAAGATCATCATCAAGACCATCAAGCCCAGCGCAGCGGTGAGAACATGCCAATCATACATACAAGGCTAGGACCATGTGCAGCGTGGTCCCAGAAATGTGCCCTTTCCGCATTGGTGCCCCAGCAAGGACCTCCTGCAGGCAGGGGTGTTGTCCTGCAGATGCATGGGCCATGGTGTGCATGCCATGCATGTGCTGCCGCGATGGACCGTGCAGGCTCAGCACAGCAGGCTCCAGGAGTGTTGCATGCGTCGACCCACCAATGCATCTGATGCCCTGCGCATGCACCGGCCAGGCTCAGCACAGTTGCCGCAAGTATGCTTGCACATCAGCTGGATCATGCTGCCGTCCTGCCTGCAGGTCCCCCAGGACATCAACAACGGTGACACAGCACAAGGCAAGGCCAAGCAGGGAAAGAAAGGTGCAGGACAGGCAGCTGCGGTGGCAGCCAGTGCACCCAAGGCCAAGAAGTCCAACCTGCCAACCCTCAACACGCTGCCGCGCAGGACTCCTATCACCAGCCGAGCTCCTGAGCCCTACTTGTAAGTGACCTGGCGGCCTAGTGATGGTGCAGGAGGATGTTGCATTGGATGCTGGGCAGCGCAGTGCAGCAGCGCCTGCATTTACGTATGCTGCAGATGGCCTTGGGGCCTGCAGGCACCTGCAGACAATTGCGTGCGACACCTTGCTGCCAGGCTGCATTGGCCATGTGCCCTTTCCCGCGTGCACACTGCCCCAACATGTGTGCAGCAGCCTTCTGCCCATCATGCATGCACAGCATTGACTGCACCGCAGTCTTGCAGCACTGTGTTTTCGACAAGGTGTGGTCTTGCCTGATCATTTTTTCCTTTGCTGCTCTGCCTCCATACCTTGGCTTTCATGCCGGTTGCCTCCACACACAGTTTCCTTTGCTAGAGTTAACACACGTGGTATCCTTGCTTGTCCTGCACCCACATCCTATGCTACACAGGCCCACAGAAGTTGTGAAGCTGCCCCCAGTGCCTGAGAAGCATAAGAAGGATCCCCTGGGCCGCAACACAGCCGCCGCCGCCGCAGCAGCTGCCAAGGCAGCCAAGAAGAACGCAAAGCGGGCCGCAGCACGCCAGCGCAAGCTCGAGCAGGAGCAGGGCATGCCTGACGGAGCACCAGCAGCACAGGCTGCTTCTGGGGCAGCATCAGATGCAGCAGAATCAGAGGACGAAGAAGATGAGTGGGAGGTGTGGGATGAGGAGGCTCAGCAGGAGGCTCAGCAGGAAAGCTGGCTGGGTTTGGGAGCTGCTGAGCCCGCCAGGCAGCCTCGCATCTCCTCGTCAAGCTATGAGGATGATGCCGACGGTTGCCGCCAGGCCTGGGAGCGGGCTGACTCTGGTGCTGCTGCTAAAACGCCAGACGCGTCTGCGCTGACCTGGGCAGCAGCAGACTTCAGCAGCAGCCCAGACTACAGCTCTTCTTCTGTTACTGGTGGCCACCATGGGGCGTTCTCACCACATACACCACAGGAGGAGCCAGCTTCAGTGCATGCATATGACCCTTCAAGCAGTTGGGACAGCGCAGGCCAGGCACCAGAAGCCCCCGCAGCAGCAGCACCAGCGGGGATCCCAGCAGCTGGTGCGCACGGGCAGTCCACTGCAGGGTTCAGCAACTGGGGCACAGCCACTGCTGCTGAGCCAGCTGCAGCCGTAGCAACCTACCTCCAGCAGCAGCAGCAGCAGCATGTGTCAGAGCACAGCAGCGGCCTGTCTGCTGTGGCTGCTGCATTGCAGTCAGCAAGCGGCTCCCAGATTGGCCAGCCGGCTGCAGCACAGGGCTATCACGTGCATGCTGACCACACCTACAGCAGCACACAGCAGCCAGCTTGGCTTGCCCACACAACACCAGCAGCACCCTCAGCAGCGCCCAGCACCACGGCGCCGTACGAGCCCGCCATGCAGTACACTGCAGGGCAGTACAACGCTGCCCAGCAGATGGCAGGGATGCATCCGCCGCCCCCCGTGCCTCTTCCAGCTGCTGGGTACCAGGCACCAATCACAGCAGTCCCAGAGCAGCAGCAGCAGGGGTACGGAGCTACCTACAGCACCGCAGGCAGCAGCATCACCGGCAGGGTGCACCCCTACATGCATGCCAGCGGCACCTACCCGGCAGCCGTGGCAACAGTGCCACAACCCAGCGCTGCAAGCTGGGCGTCCCAGCAGCAGCACGCTGCCACATACGTGCCTGCTGCCAGCACAGGGCTGATCCCGACCCAGGCATACCAGGCATCTCTGCCTGCAGCGAGTGCAGCATACCCTGCAGCTGCGTACCCTGTGGCAACAGCAGCCGGGGCCAGCAGATGCCACAGCAGCAGTATCCAGGGTCTGGGTCTGTCTATGGGGCCACAGGCTGTGCACAGGCCTACATGGGGGGTGCAGCAGCAGGGCGGGGTGCGCAGGATGCTGAGGATGATAACTTGGATGATCTACTGGCTCTGCTGGGCGTGCAGGTGTGATGTATATCAGCGATTCTGGCAGCAGGGGTGTGTGTATGGGTTATGCTCGGCAGCATGGCATCAACCACACATGGCTGAGTCGATGACTTGGCATTTTTGGTGTTGGTGTTTTTTGGTGACTCGGCAGGTGCTTAGGTGAAGCTCAGTGGGCTTGCAGAGCTGTCTTGATGTGCAGCTGTGGCGGCACCGCAACCAGGGCGGTAGTGTTCAAGGTGTAGGCAGCATTCATGCTTTTTTGCAGGTTTGCATATAGCGCTGTAGTTAGTGCTGGTGGTGCCTGGGCGCATTTGCAGGCCTCTTTTCAGGACACTTCCATGGTTCGTCTGAGAACATGCTGCGGCCGCAGCATGCAGCCATGGACTTAGTCATGCGTGCTTTGGCAGACTTGGGTGCTGAAAGCCTGCTTATGTTGGCTTGAACCCTCCTATCTGTGGGCATTGTGTGTTTCTGTGATTGATGTGCATCAATGTTTGATGGTGGCATGCTGGTGACACACAAGCTGCTCATGATTGGCGGCTTGTGTCGAGGCAATGGTAAATTGCGCACCTGAATTTTTTTCGTTACAATTCAACAAATGGACGGTCAAAGTCAGTTTAGTCATGGTCAATCAACTTCGGACAACCGTCTCAGCTCGTTACATCAACCAAGAAGAGAACCCAGTAAGCAAGCTAACGTGCAGTGTTCATTCCGTTGCACCAGCGTGTCACACGAAGCCGCAACTTTGTTTGCTACTGCTGCTGCTGCTGTCTCACCATGGGTCAGGACTTTGTTGCTCGAAAGGCGGCTAAAAAGCAGCGCAAAAGATCAGCTAGGGACGCTGAGACTGGCAGGAAAAAGCGCAGGCGCAAGGAGGATGGCTTTGAGGTGCAAGGAGGTACGTGACATGACATGCTGCTGCCACTGCCGCCTTGACTGCTGCACATCTGTTCCTGAGCTCGCAAGCTGGTCACATGTAGCCACCACAGCGCCCTGTTGCAGTAATGATCACACCAGCAGCGAGGATAGACAGCACCTGTCATCAGGACAGACGGTTCAACGGTTGTACTTTTTCACCTGCCGCTGCCTTGCCTGCTGACCTGGTGCTGTGCTTGTTGTACCTTATGGTTATTTACTTGTTTCATGTATCCATGAATGCTTCTTTTCAGATGATGATGGCCTGACAGCGGAGCAGGTCAAGCGCAAACGCAAGAAGGGCAACAATGTGTCCCTTAGGATCAGCAGGTGTGTCAGACCCCTGCTGCTGTCACTCTTTCTACTCACACACCAGCAGCAGCGGAACTCACACACACCTGCAGCAGAACGAGCAGTGCTAGTGAACCACCCACTGAGCCTGTCACCCCTGTGTTGTTGATACTGAGCCCACCAGTTCCTTTGGCATCAGGCCTGGTTTCAGCAGGCCTGCAGGTTCCATGTATGCCTGAACATGCACACCCTCGCATGCCCCGTGCACACCGAACACCCTGCAGTAGTCGACAGCAGCGTGTGTCCTATGTTGAGGGCTGTGCTGGTGATGTTGGTGTGAGCAGGCTTGAAACCAACATGCTTTGTGATCTTTCACTTCCCGCCATTATCAAAACATGGTTTTTTTTAAAAACAAGTAACGTTATTTTTACCCTCTTTCTGCTGTGCAGGGCTCTGTGCTACAAGCCGCCTCAGCTCACAGCCGAGGACCTCAAGTGGGATGGGACCGAAGAGGGCGGCGATGGCGGCGGCAACACATTCTCATTCGATGATATGGCAGAGGCTGGCTATGGCTCTGATGTGGAGGAGGCGATGCAGAAAGGGGGCCAGCCCAAGCAGCAGAAGCAGCCAGCACTCAAGCTGTCGACAGGTGTGTCAGGTTCTCAGACATGCTGGGCACTTGTTATCATCATATCACACTGCACCATGGTCACCTGTTACTAATCAGTCAGGTGACCTCAGTCTTTCCAGTTGATGGAAATTCAATGCATGGTTCAAAGCAGAGCTTCTGCATCAGGGCCTGGTGCATGTTGACGCCGTCGACAATCACACAACAGGAGCACATGCGGGGGCAGCGGGTTTGCCAAGCTGCAGGCTGGCTTCCTGTTGTCCTTGAATAGCCTCCCTGTTGCCTCCACTGGATCAGTGTAGCACCTGTGATACAGTAGTGACTGTGACACAGTAGTGAAGTTTATCTCAGCGTAGTGCTGACAACATACATGGCCTTCAATATTCACCCTGCCTCCCTTTTCCTTCTGCTTCTGCCTCTGTTTACTGCCGTTGCCCTTGTTTGCCTGCAGCTGTCAACCTGTTGGACCCAGCAACAGCAGCCAAGCTCGCAGCCAAGCAGCAGACCAAGCAGCAGCAACCGCAGGCCCAGCAGCAGCAGCGCAGCAAGGAGGGACAGCAGCAGCAGCTGGATGAGCAGGTTGCAGCAGCACCAGCACTCAAGGCTCTGTTGGATGCAGGACTGCCTGCTGTAATCGGCCGCTGTATGGTCAAGCTGGGGTTTACTGAGCCCACACCTATTCAGTCGGCCTGTTGGGGCCCTGCTGCTGCTGGGAGGGACGTGCTGGGCCATGCTGAGCCTGGTGAGCTTGTCTGTCGACTTTTTGGTGTACTTGCAAGATGCTTGCACTGGCTTCTGTATTGTATGATTTTGTCCATGTATGGTATTTGCGAGTCATGTGTGCGGGAAGGGGGGAGGGGTGAGTGTGCATGGGGATGTCCGGGTGAATGGAGTCATGTGTAGCGGAGTGGTGGTCCCTCATGAAGAGGCATGACTCACTTGGTGGGCGCCTGCTGCTGCTGGGAGGGATGTGCTGTGACATGCTGAGCCTGGTGAGCTTGTCTGTTGGTTTTGTGGTGTTGGTAGGTGTCTGTTCTAGCTTCTGTATTGGTATGTTTGGATTGAGGAGCGGTGTTAGTCATGCAATCAGTGATGCGCAAGGCAAGCGTCCAGGCAATGCGCTGATTGGTTGCCGCTGTCCTTGGTGACTTGCAGGGAGTGGCAAGACGCTGGCGTACCTACTCCCCGCCTACGCACACATCCTCAGCAAAAGCAGCAGCACAGCAGCCGCACAGCAGCAGGAGGAGAACGGCGCAGCAGCAGCAGCAGCGGCAGCAGTACAGCCTCGTGTGCTGGTGCTGCTGCCCTCTCGTGAGCTGGCGCAGCAGGTGCACGGCCAGTGCACTGTGCTGTTTGGCGTTACTGGGGTCAGCACTGCCGTGGTGTATGGTGGTGTGCCAAAGGATGAACAGGTGGGCAATGGAGCTGGCTTTGCTGGATTTTGGAAAGGAGGGATGATGTCAATCAGTGTTCGTTGCTCAGAGGCACAGAGAAGCACAGCCAATCCAATGCAAGCCCGGACCCGTTTCAGTGCAGTACAGTACTGTGTTGTACTAGTACTCTCTGCGGTGCAGTACAGTACACCACTGTGTTGTGGACACAGGCACGAGCCGCAAGAGAATCAACATGCGCATGCGCATCCGCACCATATTATCCTCCTTGCACGGGCATCTGCCATCATCAACACCTGCGCCAAGTCGGTTTTTTTGTGTTTGCAGATAGACCTCCTGCAACGCCGCATGCCTCAGCTGCTGGTGGCGACGCCTGGCCGTCTGCTGGACTTGCTAGACAGCAATGCCCTGAGCCTGGTTACCACCAGCCTCGTGGTTTTGGACGAGGCCGATAAGATGCTGTCGGTGGGATTCGAACCCCAGCTTCAGCGTCTGAAGGTGCTGCTTCTGGATAGGCAGGCAGCTGCAGCAGGAGGGAGCACAGACCCCAGCAGTGTAAAGAAGAAGAGCAAGAAGCAAAAGAGGCAGGAAGTGGTTCCAGAAGCTGCAGCAGCAGCAGGGCAGCAGTGTCAGGTGCTGCTGTTCAGTGCCACACTGCCTAAGGCCGTGCGTCAGACTGCAGATGGCTGGCTGAAGGCTGGGTATGCGTCTGTCAGCTGTTCTGCTGATGCTGACGCCATCAGCAACACAATCACACAGGTTGGTTCATTGGTTATAAGGCTTAGTGGTTAAGGCCTTTAGGACCGAGGGGGGTGACGGCTTGTGGAGGGTCAGTGGCCCTCAGATGCATTGTAGGGATGATGAGTCTGGCGCACTGGGCCCATGGCATGGGCGGACAATTGGTTGGTTGGGCTTTTCAAAGGCTATAAATGTCACTGACATGTAGCAATCAGTCATGCTGGCAGGTGTGCCAGCTGCTTAGTCACATTGCGTACTCAGCTGTGCTCCGAGATGCCTTGAGTTGCTGGGTCAACCCAAACGCCCCTTCGTGAGGGTTTTGCCTCACTCCACATGAGGGTGCAAGTGTGATTGTGTGTACAACGTCCCTGTGCAGGTGGTGCAGGTGTGTGCTGAGCAAGTTGCTCAGAGCAACTGTATTGTGTTCAATACAGTGTGACTGTCTCTGCAACTGTTCCTGTGCAGGTGGTTCAGGTGTGTGCAGAGCACAAGAAGCCCGCCAAGCTGTTGAAGCACCTGGCAGCCGTCAAGGCAGCATCAGAGGGGCAGCGCAACCCTCCGCGCATGCTGGTCTTTGCCAACAGAATCAAGGTAAGAGCGGCCTGCATGCAAGATCAGCCTGCATGCATGCATCACGGTGCACGATGTAGCGTCAGAGGGGCAGCGCAACCCACCACCCATGCTGGTCTTTGCTAACAGAATCAAGGTGAGCGCAACTAGCATGCTTGCATGCATGCGGTTGCTTGGTGCATGCTGCAGCAGCTGTGCAGAAGCCGTCCTCCAGCAAGTAGCATGTCTGCATGGTGCAGCAGGGAGATATTTAACATGTCTATATGGTGCAGCTGGGAATATGTTGCCTTGCAAGCTGCTCCAGCCCTTCTGGCCCTCCTCTGCAGCTTGGAAGGGTTTTGCATTCGGGGGGGAAAGTTTTGGGGAAGAAAATGTTACACGCAGACACATTCGCCACACATCAATGGCATTGCCTGCCAGGGTTGAACCGGTTGAAACACTAAGGTGGGGAAAAACCCCGATCCCCGTCAGTGGTTTGCACCACCTACACCAGATAGTAGCCTGATTCAAAGCAAGACAGCAAAGGAGACTTCATTGACAGCCTGAGGCAACACGACAACCTTGTGCAGAAGTGGGAAGCAAACAGCTAGGATCCAGCGGGCAGCAGCACCAAGAATACCCCTTGTCAGGTCAGATACCCAAAGTCAGCCCAAGAAGGCGCGCCCGGCGCACTTTCATCTTGTACAGAGTGTATGCCAACGCAGACTGCTCTCCATGTTGAAACACTGATCGCACACATTCAGAGTCGTCCAGTACCACAGCATCAGACAGGGGGAAGGCTGGGCAAGCGGCGCGCAAATCATCGTAAACAGGGCACTCCAACAGGAAGTGCTTCAAGTCTTCCACATTACGACTAGTTCCTGTCCTTGTTTTGCTTGATAAAAGGCGGGATACAGATTTTTGGGCAAGGGTGTGCATGTTGAGCAGACACTGTGCTGATGTATCTGACCATGGAACGTGCCGATGTTGGTTGTTGTTATTGTGCAGACCGTCATCTTCGTCCACCGCACACTGAGTGAGGCTGGTTACAGGGCAGTGCTGCTGCACGGCAAGCGCTCACAGCAGGAACGGGATGCAGCGGTGGCGGAATTCAAGGCTGGCAAAGCACAGGTGCGCAGGACCCGCTGGGCTGCACTTTGGGAAATTGTCAAGTGGTAGTCAAAACACATCTCTAAGACACTGAGCTTGAATCAAGCCCATGTAGTCCTGCTGATGGTTACGGTTCGGCAGCAGTGTCTCTGGGCAGCTTTGCACGGCCGGCAAGTCACAGGTGCAGCGGATGCATGACGCGGCAGAGGCATGGGGACATCCAGTCTTTTGCTTTTGCAAATGTCATCCCTTTGACTTACTGTCTGTAGGTGCTGGTGGCGTCGGATGTGGCGTCCCGCGGGTTGGACATCCGTGGGCTGCCGTACGTTGTGAATTACGACTTCCCTAGCAACCTGGAGGTGTACATACACAGGGTGGGGCGCACGGGGCGCCTGGCAGCTGCAGGACACGCCTTCTCATTCTTTACTCGGCCCCTGGTGAGTGGGGTGGTGGGTGGTGAGGTGGGTGGGAATTTGGGGGGGGCGCACGGGGCGGCTGGCAGCTGCAGGACACGCCTTGTCATTTTGTACTCGGCCCCTGGTGAGTGGGGTGGTGGTGTGTGTGGGGAAGGGGGGGGTAAAGGAATGGGGGTGGGTTGTGGTGGGTGTGGGGGTGACTTTCACAGGGGGGCTGCATCCACAGGGTGGGGCGCACGGGGCGCCTGGCAGCTGCCGGACACCCCTTCTTCTTCACACGACCCCTGGTGAGCGGGGTGGTGGTGTGTGTAGACACAGGGAGTGCATCCAGCCAATGCATGAACCATCCAAGGATGTGACATTCCGAAGTTGCGTAGAAGTGCGTGGTGTGGTGTTTGTGGTGGAAGAGGACTCAGGTGTCTGTAGCATGGTGAACATGCAAGACGCATGCATGCAGTTCTGTCAGGCACGCCAACGCAGTTCTACTAGGATAGGCAAACCGTAGAGTGCATCAACGGCAGCTGACGCAACACTTGCTGCTCCTCATGCCCTGTCTTCCCTGTCAATGCAGGCCAAGCTGGCTGTCCCTTTGATAGCCCTGCTGAACGCACACCATCAGCCCCAGTTCACCCCAACCTACTGCTGCTGCTGACACAACACTTGCCGCACCCTGCCTTGTCTGGCAATGCAGGCCAAACTGGCTGCCCCTTTGATAGCCCTGCTGAATTGCACACCATCAGCCCATCGACCCCAACCTCCTATTGCTGCCAACCCAACACCCGCTGCTCCTCATGCCCTGTCATCTCTGTCAATGCAGGCCAAGCTGGCCGCCCCTCTGATAGCCCTGCTGAATGTACACCATCAGCCCCCATTCACCCCAACCTACTGCTGCTGCTGACACAAGACCTGCCCCAACCTGTCTTGTCTGGTCGTGCAGGCCAAGCTGGCTGCCCCATTGATAACCCTGCTGAATGCCCACCACCAGCCCATCGACCCCAACCTGCTGCTGCTCTCTGAGGCTTGGGCCCGAGCTGAGGCAGCCTTGAAGGCCCAGGGCAAATCTACGACAGAACTTGAAGCAGCAGCGGCAGCAGCGGACGAGGGGGAGGAGGAGGGGGAGGATGGAGGGGCTGCTGATGCTGCTGGGCTACCTGAGGATCTGCAGGTGTGTGTCAGCAGAGGTAGTGCATTCAGGAGCATTCTGCAAGGATAGCCCTGGAGGGGGGGGGAGGGGAGGAGGAGGAGGGAAGACGGAGGGGCAGCGGATTGTGGTGTGCCACCTGAGGATCTGCAGGTGTGTGTGTCAGTCACGAGAGTACATGCAAATCGCACCAGCAGAACTCCAGTAGGACAGTCAACCAAAGACGTGGACACAGCATGCCAGCGCGTTCGTGTCAGTGAAGGGGGTGCATGGGGCATGGGACCAGTATGTGTGACCCACTTGTACTGTGGTGGCGTAAGCCTTCAGTGCAGGAGACACTGAATGCAGGCAGTGAGTAGCTGCATTGCTGATATCGCTGCACAAATCCCACATTATCTTATTGGTGTACGTGGCTTTTGGTGTTCCTGTGTGCCTGCAGGAGGGGTTGTCTCAAGAGCAGCTGGCAGCACAGGCCGCCCGCGAAGCTTCCCAGGCCGCCTCTAAGCAGCAGCAGGAGCCAAAGCGCAGCAAAAAGCATGCCGGTGACGCTGTCCTGGTACCAACCTCACGCACTGCAGCAGCAGCGGCAGCAGATGGTGCGCCCACAGCAGCAGCTGCGGCAACAGCAGCAGAGCCATTCATACCATCAGCGAAGTTCGCAGGGGCCAAGCCTGGGTACGTTTTTCAGAAGGGTCCCAGGGGCGTGGGGTACTATCTGGACCCGATGCAGCAGAAGCAGCTTGTACAGCAGCAGGCGAAACAGCAGCGTAAGCAGGAGCACCAGGCGGTACTGCAGCAAGCCCTCAAGCAGTACAAGCAGCAGCAGCAGCAAGGGAATGGACAGGGTCCGGTACAGCAGGACAGGCCTAAGAAAGGCAAAGCTGCTGCTGCTGGTGCTGCTAGTGCTGCTGCTGGTGGCAGCAGTAAGGCGGCTGCTGCAGGTGGCAGCAGCAGTAAAGCAGCAAAGACGAAGGAGTCGCTGCCGATGCTGCCAGGCCTTGCGAAGAAGCGAAAGCTGCCTGCCTTTTTGTCAGGAGGGGACTTGTCTGATGATGACGGTGCTGCTAGGGTTTTGGTTGACGGGGATTCCGACAGTGGGTCTGACCGCGAGCAGGGAGGTGCGGGGTTCGAACCCCGGTCAATGCAGCAGCGGCTGCAGCGGACGCAGCTGGCAGATGGTGGCAGCAGTAAGAGGAGGAAGGCGTTGCCTGGGAGGCTGAGGAAGAAGCTAGCAAAGGCAGCAGCAGGTGGTAAGGGCGGTGGGGACAGCAGCAGCAGCGCTAAAGGCAAGGGTAAGGGGAGGCCTGTTGGGGGTGGGAAGTGAAGGTCAGAGGGACCTTGAGTGGTGTTGTGCAAGGTTTGTGCAGTATAATGGTGCGTTGCTGTGTTGTGCTGTGTTATGCTGTGCTGCAACTGCGGAGCAGCCCCTAGAATGCTGTCGCGCATTGTGTGCATGTGTCTTTGAGCTTGCGAAGCAGATTGAGCATCCTTGCGGTACTCCCAACTTTGGAGAGCTGTTTACCCGCAGCCATTGAGGTTGCGGCAATCTCAACAGATGGAGATGACAGCCTGGGCAGCGATTGACAGGACAAGCGGTGATGGCATGCGCAGCGGCAGCAGAGATGTATCGTAATGCCAGATGTAATGCCCCAGGGGATGCAGCAGCAGCAGCTGCCAGCCACATCCTCTTAGTTTGTAATGCATGGCCACAATGCTGGGTACCATGTCTGGACATGCAAGGGAAGTCCTGCAGCACATAGCCGGTTGGCCAGGTTCTTGACTTCAAAGCAGGAAATTGGATCTGCGCTGAGGCCAGTGCATCTTGCGGCACGGAATGTTTGAAACAGCAGCAGTCCTCCATTCGGGGGGGGGGGGTGCATAGGATGTTACACAGCCAGTTACACAGCCAAGGCCAATGCATCTGCCTGCAGTGTGTACGTCCCCAACTTGCTTGGACCTGCACCGACATGCCCCCACCACCCAGGTATGCCAGCCTTGTGTAGGCTCTGCTCACAGGTCTGGTGATATGCTAGCAAGTTGCGTGGTTGTGAGCCATTGTACATCAAACATTGCTATGTGCAGCACATTGGAACTGCAGGCCGTCAGTTGTTCACAGGCGAAGTGGAATCAGATGACCAGATGATATCTAGAGAAAAAGTTGAGATTGAAAAGTGACATGTGAAGCAACGGCTCATGTATCAGGTTTTCAACAATACTGCACGGTTGAATTGGTGAGAGGCGCGAAGGTGTCGCAATGTTGACTCTGGGCAGAGCAGACTCTCAGCCCACTTGGGCCTTGACGAGGACCGCAGGTACTGGAACCAAACGTTTGGATTGGGAGCTTCTGCTACAGTGCTTCCACCACACACACAAATGAGACGGGAAAACTGGATACAGCACAGCCGGGCCGTGCACCGGTGCGCGGGACCAAAAGTGTGTTTTTGCACACTGCTTCATACCAACCAATCCCAAGCATATTGCTTTACCAACATGTTTGAGAGTCGTTTGACACCTCAGTAGGCAGCAAACAAAGCCGCTGCGCGCCCGTAAGCACCCGCTTGGCACATGACAATTAGCCCAATCCATGCAGCAGCCTGAGAACTGAGACTGAACCAACATTCACCTGCAATGACATAAGAAGAGTATTGACATCATAAGGGAGCCAAGACTACGCTTGAATACCAGCTACAAAAACAGTAGCTTCGTCAACAATACACTAGACCACTCCAGGATGCTATCCAAGTTGCTATCCGTGTTTTGCCGTGTGGCCGCCACTTGTCGGACAAAAGGATCACGGCTACTGTCAGTCACCACACACTTGCACTGCAAAGGTCCCAGTCCAGCAGTGATGCAAACATACCCGTGCTCGATGAAAATGTGGGAGCAATCACAGCCTCAGCTGACATGTCCCTCTCAAATGCACAGAAGTAGAAGTAGAAGTAGAACGGCCGACACTGTAGAACAATGCACTCATCAAGCTACCAGAAGCACCAGCAGCAGTGCCACTCTCAGTAATCAACCACAGCACCCCTGCACGTCCTCAAAACGTCCTCCAAACTGACGCAAGTTGGCATGCAGTGCTGGCAAACAATCAGAACAACAAAAAACAACAAAAAAACAACTTCTCCTGCAGTGTCAACCATACTGTCAAAGTAGCCAGAAGCTGCAGCTCCTAGTTGCAGCCACGAGGCGACACCCAAAAGAACATTACTAAACAATACAGTACAGAGCATGTATTGGCACATAGCCCAACCTGGGCACTAGCCAGCGAGCTAAGGGCTCATGAGAGTGCCCACGGGGTCTATGACTCGTCGTACCCCGCTCTCTCAGGTCAACGATGATACAGAGTTGACCTGCATTGTCTGCCCACAAAAGCAGAGCCCAGGTTGTCACGCAACACAATAGATGACAGTACACTGTGCACTGTTGTACATCCTGCTGTCACCAACAATGGTGTGCATGAGTCCTTAGCCTGAACTGCCGCCCAGGGCATAGCTTAGGTGATCACGGGTGCTGTACAGAGCATGAGGTTTTGCCGTATCCAATAGGAGTCATGTTGTTGCACATCAGTCCTTCAACCAGCGCCTGCAGTTTGCCGCCCCGCAGACGCATGGGACGCGGCGCCTTTTTACGGCACCTCCATCTGCTGCTGAAGCTGCGGCGTCTGCTGCTGCTGCTGTCTGCTCCCCCTGCGTAACACCAACACAACACATGACAATGAACCAAGAAGCCTTGTGTACTGTGGCACATAGTGCCAGCACAATGATATCATGGCAAAGGCACAGCATGCCTACCAACAAATCATGCACATAAAACGCTGCACAGCCCACACTGGAGCAGTTCCGCCCAATGAACATCCTGAGTCAGGCCCATTAGGTCGCTGGTCACTTACACTCGAAGCTGTATGAGCTGCAGAGATGGCAAGACCAGGCGTCACCAGTGTCCCCTACAATGCCAGACTCACTCAGACAGCCCGAAAGCGTGAACGTCCATCGAAGCAGGGCCCCAAAACTGTCACCAACGCCCCCCCCCCCCCCCCCGCTCTGTGCCACTGACACCTATCAGTGACAACAGCGGACCCTGAATTTCACTCACGTCACCCTGCACGATGTAGTGCCTGCCGTAGTCATACGTGAGCTCCGAGTACTTTGGGATGTCCTCAGACGCTACAATGACAATGTAGTGCAGCAGCTGGCTCCTGCAGGAGGCAGGGCGGGACAGGCCACAATGCAGCGGCCGCCACACAGTCAGGCGCGATGTTTCCATTGCCGTTACTTTGCTGTTACGTTTTCTGTTGTCAGCCCCACAGCACCCCAGCAGGGTCAGGCTATTTGTTGGGGTCAGGCTGGGTGGGTTGAATCCACGCAGCAGGGCACAGCAACACGCAGTGAGGCGCGATGTCTTGCTGCTTTTACCTCCCAAGCAGTAGGTATGCAAGCAAAGGTTCTTTCATGTCATGTCGTGTTGTGTCATGTCATGTCATGTACTGTTTTCAAGACAAGCGAAAGAAATGGTTGCATGTGTGCTTTGAAGTGGAGCAACCACAGTGCCTGGGTCCCAGCCCTCACCTGGCATGCATGGTGAAGACCGGCACGATGCTGCAGTTTGGTTCACATGAGTGGTTGACGAAGCGTGCAACATTGCCCTGTAAAAACATTGCACATGCAGAAGCAGCAGAAGCAGCAGATGAAGAAGTTTGAACATGCACAGTGACACTGGATAGAGGAGGCAGGCGTGGGCATGTGCCAAACTCACGCAACAACTGATGAAAGTGTATGCATGTGGCTGCAACTAGTGACCGCACATGCAGCCCTCTGAAACAGTAGCGTCAGCACATGCAAGACTAGGCAGTGGGTGCACATGGCATACCTCCAGGCCCTAGACAGCCATCACCACAATGCAGGAACAGCTCAATGCAAGAGCCCAATCCACGCCATGGGAACTGAGGTTGCAAGGTATACCGCGGTACCGGTAAGTCGCAAAAAAAAGCAGGTGCTGAATAGGGTTTGCTTGGTGTGCAAACTCTAGACCGCAGAGGGCCAAGGCTGACATGGATCTGAGCCAACCTGAGAAGCTGCTCCTCATCTAGCTAGCTACAACTAAGACTATAGCCACAGCTGCTCACCATTCGGCTGGCATCCACCGCCAAGCAATGCTTGCGTAGTTCCTCTGGTATGAGCGGCAGCTTGGGGTTCCTGCGGTGGCGGCAGTTGCAGAGTATTGTCAACTTGAGGGGCCCTCGTACAGCAGCATACGCGTTGCTGCGGCATCTACTCCCTCTGGGAGAACTGGCAGGCTGGGGGTGGCGAACAGGTCCAAGCCGATGCCACGTCAGAACAAGGAGACAAGCAGCCAGCATATGCCCCAGTCTAGCATCATGACGTCACCTGTTACTACTGACAGCAACCATGCAATATTCTGCTGATCGTTTCTTGCTGACGGGCTTACAGCAACGTCTGAGCGCTGATCTCGCTAGAAGTCTCTGTGTTCATTTGGTGTGTGCTTGACCCCGACTGTTGGTCGTGAACCTCGCACTAGTCACCGCTTGTAACAATTCACGTCTGAGGCTTGACCTGGAGGGCTGCGCACCAGCGCAGAGCATTCGATCGATCGCATATTTTGGGGGTGTGACCAGGGTACCAGGGTACCAGGGTTTTACCAGTTTCGATCTCATGCAGCCTGGCGGCAGCACTAGTGACACCCTCACCTGTCTGGGTCTGACCCCCTGCCTCCTGCTGCCTCCTCTTCCTCCTCAAACTCGTGGAAGTGATTCAGGTCATACAGGTAGGTGTCAGCAGCAACTGCCAGCTTCTCAGCTGTCCTGCATGGCAGCAATACAGAAAGCAAATGCGGATTGGAAACATTGTATCCTCAATAGAGGCGGTAGGTGTCAGCAGCAACCGACAGCTTCTCAGCTGTCCTGCATGGCAGCAATACAGAAAGCAAACGCGGATTGCAAACATCGTATCCTCAATAGAGGCGGCAGGTGTCGGCAGCAACCGACAGCTTCTCAGCTGTCCTGCAAGACGACAATACAGACAACCGATGCAGCTTGGAAACACCCTCAATAGAGGCACCATCTAAGTGGTAGTTGGTGAAGGCACTGACCGCCATCTTTCAGCTGTCCTGCATGGCAGCGAAACTGGCAACTGTAGTACTGCTTGCACAAGCTCATACTCAAGGCTCCCCGTCCAGCGGGTCACTACATTGGCAAGCCAGTGCGAAGGGTGGCAGCAGCGGTGCACCGCCACAACTGTGCCGCTCTGCATCGAAGTCACTGGAAGCTGGTAAGCAACTAATCACCCCAGCTATGACACCTGGCGAGTCCTGCTACCCATGCAAGACGACATGCCTCGACCAGGAGGTATCGGAAGGTTCAAAAAAGGCATAGCGCAGCTGGTGGTTCAAAGTACAACAGGTTTGCACATGGCTCACTCACTCGTCTGTGATGACCACCCCGATGTAGCGGCACAGCACGGCACCAGAAGGCACGTCAACGGAGCAGCGGCAGCCCCAGCCCTTGCCCTCCACCCTGAACACCTGCGCATGTTGAACGACAAAGAGCACATACAGCCTGAAACCAGCGCATGTCCCAACAACCGAAAACACAAAAGCATCAGTATGCCTGATGGCAACATAGCAATGCCAAGTCCCTGACAAAATGACTCAATTGGGACTAGCTTGGCACAGCTATATCCCTGCCAAACAGCCATCGGCATGCAAATGCTGGTACCAGCGTTCTGAACTCGGTAGACCTGACGTCATTATGTGGGTGCGTATGGCATGCCATGCAATTGATCTACATGAGGGCACCACCCTGATGCCACGCACCTCCAGTGGGTACCTGATACCCTGCGCCACCACCCGGTTGCGCTGCAACAAACAACACAGGAACGCCAGCACGTGAGCGCAAAGGGAGGCTGGCTGCTGCAACTGTGTACTGTACTGGAGTCAATAACATAGCGCCCTATCGCCAATGCGTCCTGCCAGCTGACCCGTGATTGCTCAATTCAGCGGGTTGACCTGGCCGCTAGGGGCTCCGCAAGCCAGTCTTCCACCATGCAACACCAACCACTTCCAGACATGTATCACGTATATACGTGGTTGGGAACAGGTCTTTGTTCACCAGAGATCTGTTCCCCAACCACGTATATACGTGATACACATCTGGAAGTGGTTGGTGTTGCATGGTGGAGGACTGGCTTGTGATACTACTACTACTACTACTACTACTAAACTGGGTCAGGGCCACGCCCTGATGTGATACATATCTGGAAGTGGTTGATGCTGCATGGTGGAAGACTGGGTTTGTAAGGTGCAAAAGCAAATCCATTCGCCACTGGTCACTGCACTGTCTAGCGCTGGCGACCAGGCATCGGCCGAATTCATGAAATCCTTATGCACAGTGCCGTGCTGCAACCCCCAAACCCGTCCCCCCAAAACCCGCTCACCCTGCATAGGCTTGCCTTGCCCTTGCCTGCTCCTCTGCAGCACGGTGGGCACTCAAAGAGACCGCAGGGCTGTGTGGTCATCAGCTGCTCCCCCTCGTTGTACGGGCACTCGCCGCCATGGTACTGCAAAGAATACAAGACAGCATTTCGCACAGCACAGTACAGTTGGCAGATAATTTCAACAGCAACCCCAACATATGGTGTGCAGGACCGTTGCAGACCTCCAAGTTGTCCTAGAGGGACCCCCATGATGAAGCCAACGAGACATACATCTTCTGTGATTTGCCAGGGTCCAGCCCTGGCTCTGGGCGCACCGTGACTACAAAAACGGCGGTGTTCAGCGGGGCTTTTGATGCTGTAACACATTCCCCTTCACCATGCCAAACATCCAATACGTCAGACACAGTGAAGCTACAAAACATACCTTGATGCCACACTTGACTTTGCACTCCTTGGCAAACAGCTCATGAGCCTTCTCCGCCAGCTCAGCAGCTTCATCCGCATCTGTGAACCTGCAGGGCGGGAAACCATACGACAGCTGTCAACAGCATGTTGTTGTTTGTTGATGGCAACATGCATCAACATGAACGACCGTAGGCACAGGCGGGCAGGCTCAGTTGTATGACTACCCTAGGGGGCTTGGGGCTCTCGCGCCACACCATGACTCATGCGCTGTTTTCTCAGCTCACATGACGTTACAGAAAGCATCTGAAGCGCAACAGATGCTTGAGAGCATCTGATGTGCAACAGATGCTTTCTGTAACGCTATGTGAACTGAGAAAGCAGCGCATGACTCATAAGTTGTCATACTGATTTGACAGATTGTCCTGGTTTTCATGCTGGCCGTCCATCTACGCCTTGTGTCTACACAGTGGTCAGTTGTCGCTCAGCCCCAACCTGCTCTTGTGACCGGTGCGTCCCTAGCCAACAGTATCAGCATGCACATGCTCCTTTGATCTGACGGGTGCCCTTCGATGTTCACACATACATGCGCATGTTACACACGTATTTGCAAAAGCAACACAGAGCTCTCACCAAGTACTTGGCAGTTAGTTGGCACCCAGAAAGGGACACATGTCTGCAAAAGAATGCATCAATGCACAAGCAATGAATGGGGCACACACAGAGTGAGAGTGAGTGAGAGTGGAAGTGAGTGAGAGAGAGAGAGAGAGAGAGAGAAAACATGTACTCACACATACTCTGAAATGTACTGAAAGTCAAACATCGGCCGCGTGGGGGCGCCTCGCCAAGGGCGGACTAGCGGCATGTGTGACTGGTTGTTGGCCACAAAGGGAGCGCGGCAGTTATCCACGTCATTCCACACAGGGATGGGCACCTGCAGCAAAGCAGCACATAGGTCAGATGGGTGCCCACTATGTAATATGACTACCTTGACAGAGATGTTTGTGTGATGTGCTGACGCAGCACCTGCAGCTGATGGCAGCAATGGGCGTTGCAGGCAGGCCGACCCACACTTGTCCAGGAAATATTGCAAGCTTTCTCGATGGAGTTCATGCCAAGTATTTTAGGTGTTCTAGATTGCTGTTGCGCAACTGTCGCAAGCCTACCTTCTCCAGCCCGTTGGAGATGTCAGCTGAGACCAGCACACCAGACTCGCCAGATGCCTCCCTCTCCCTGATGCTCTGCGTGATGGTGGCCTTGCTGGGGATGTCGAAGCACCACCTGTAGTTCTTCCTGCACAACAACACGAGTGGTGTGGGTGACGTCTCAAAAGTTAGCACTGCGTCACCCTTTCCCACCCTCCAACCAAGAGGAGGCCCTCCTGGTTGTCTGAAACAACAACAGCAAGGCTGTACCATACATGCCGGGCAGATGTTGATAGCATTCCTTCCCCAGGATGCATCCGGCTGGCTGCTTTTACTTTGCTGATAATTTGCAACACTAAAAAACTCACGGGACCTTGCGCCGCTCAGCGGCCTTCTTGCTTTCCTTCCTGTCCCCCGCCAGCTGCAGCTTTTGGAAGGCCTTGGAACGGTGCAGCTTGAACTCCACCTTGCCGCTGACCGCAAAGTGGCCAGGCACACCCTGCATTGTGAAGCGGATCACCTGCATGGAACATGTGTACAGTGATGTGTGACAAAACCATGACTCATGCACACAGCTGCCTGTAACTCTCGCTGCAAACCATACCCCTCTCTTCTGACAGGCCTATTGTTATTCTTGGGTGACAGGTGTTACTCAGCCAAACTCATACACCCACATTTGGCCCGTCGCTGCTCTTTTCCATCTTGTGTGCAATGATCTTGTAAAGACCCTCGTAGGCATACCGGCGTCCTTCCAAGCCCCTGAACACGCGCACGGGCGTGCCTGTCGCATAGTTCTGCATGAGGGCTGCATTGGGGGGATTTTTGTAGTCTTGGTCCTTGACCTGCACAATGGCAAGGCAGTGCAGCTTGTTACTGCTTACTTCGGTGGAGGGTAGCGACATCAGTAGACTACTGTTTAGGAGGTAGTGTGTTCCAGCACAGTGCAGTGCAGGCAATGCAATGCAGTGCAATCGACAGCCTCTGAACAGTGACGATCAGTGCGGTTTGAGGCTCACTCAGTGTCGTGAACAGGCAGAGAAACTGCTCACGCAGACGCCAGCAAAGCACTACACACACCCCCTGGCTACCACTACACAACCCACTTGGCTTGGCCAAGAAAGACTACTGCAAATCAAAGTGCACCCGCACGCCGGACGGCGCTTGCCACCAAAGGTTGTGTGACAATGCATCACAGAGCATGTCAAAAAGGACAAGGAAAGGCACACACGCTCTTAGGACAGATGACTGAGTAACCCACCTGCTTGTTGCTCTTGCTCTGACCGCCTGCCCCTGTGTACACAAATGTGCCTCCCATGTCTTCGTTGTCCTTGTAGCCACCAGACATGGCGATGGCAACAGCTCCAGAGGTCCAGTCCTGCCTAAATAGCACCACATGCAAGCCTTGCTGAGCACACCCGCTGCTGTGAATGAAGCGCATTCAAGACAACACTACTATCTTGCAAAACACATCCCCTGATTGCCAGTGTGGACAACTGGCGCTGCTTGACGGATTGTCACTGAATGCATGACAAATAAGCAAAGTCCCTGCAATTGTGCGGCTCACTGGCTGCAACACTGCTGCAGTGCCGTCTGATTGCCTTGACATGCACGCCCTGTCCAGCCCACCTGCAGTTGATGCCATGATAATACTGGCCACACAATCGTGCCGTCACAGCAGTGTCCCACCACAGGCGGCCAGCGCGCGAACGCAATACACACAGCACACAGGGTGTTAGTTCACACAATCAGTGCGTGTCAATTACACAATTGCAGCAGCAGGGGGTTTCATCCGAAGGCCTGCAACGTACTGCTGTCAGCTCGTCTCAGCATGCTGCAAGCATTTACATGCAGCAGTGGCCATCATCACGATGCAACAACGGAATGCCTGTACTCAGGTTTAAGGTTGCACACTACAAGTCTTGCGCAGAACCGGCGGGCGAATACTAATTGGCGCTCAGGGCTAGCTTGAAAAGTGGCACCACTGTCGCATGCAGAATGTCTGACGTTTTCTGAGCCACTAACCTGAGTGTGCAGCCCCAGCACCATCAGTGCAGCTCTGCCAGCAAACACATCACCGACCGCCACACCAGGTATGTGTCCGTACACACCCTCACGCGCCTTATCCCCGAGCTCCTCCCTGACGTCACCGGCGGCTTTCAAGTCCGCTTTCTTCGACTGGATACATCAGCAACAGTGCAAGGAGACATGCAGCAGCAGAGCAGCAGCAATCACCTGCTGCAGGAATAGTCTTGCATCAATCAAGTCAAGGCACAGGGCAGTTGCAATTAGATGCTGCATAGCTGCCTGAACCCAACAAGCTATGCCTGCATGTGGACTGGAGGGTGCTGTAAACAGCGCCGATGCATACTGACCCCTTTGTCAGCATGTGCCTGCTTGAACTCCTCGTACTGTTGCAGATTGGCTTCATTCGCTGCTTTGGCAGCTGCAAATGCTGCCTGGCCTGGCACACAGCTGGGGTCGGTAAGGGAAGCAGTGGCAGCACTGAAGCCTTCTGGAGGTCCACTGTCTTCCATGGCATCTGCCATGAAGTGTGCAGCCAAATTGCGACCTTTTACATGGGAATCACAGCTGTGTGCCGATGTTGGGCAATCAACAGGACACTGACATGCTCTGCCTTGTTGAGACCGGCCCAGTCTCAACAAGGTAGCATGCTGCTGCAAAACATACGGTTTGGAAGGGGCTCGATGAAAGCACACAAGATGTTGATGAACGCAGAAAGATGACTACTATCTCCGCTTGAACTTGCCGGAACTGGACGAGCTTCGGGTATCGGTAGATCACTGTGTCACTGTCGGTAGATCACTGTCATATACCCAATTAACTTCAGCTCAGATTGATAAGCTAGTAAGCTTCTTTAAGGTTATTTTCTTCATTTGCAACTATAGATGCGCACAGGAGTGCCAGGCTGGTACCATAAGGTGAAGAAACAAAAAGGAGGGAAACGCACCCCTCTGGGAGTGTCTGGCTTTGGTGCATGACCCTTCTAAAAGTGTGGTGTCAAACGTGATTTCAACCCGTGTCGAATGA
This sequence comes from Desmodesmus armatus, assembly GCA_007449985.2. Classification (NCBI taxonomy): domain Eukaryota; kingdom Viridiplantae; phylum Chlorophyta; class Chlorophyceae; order Sphaeropleales; family Scenedesmaceae; genus Desmodesmus; species Desmodesmus armatus. Next base: position 59,908 of record VIIQ02000132.1, on the reverse strand, counting down.
ATTGCATTAGTCCGATGGTCAGAGCTCCAGCTAAATGTGACTGTGCATGGGCGCGCACAGCCCTGTGTCTCCACTAGCGACATGTCACCTGCGCAGGTCCACTTCCGTCACCCTCAATGCCAGCGATGCTGGGCTGCGCACGGTGTAACTGCTTCAGTACATAGTTTAGCCAGCAGCGACACACACAAACCCCTATGCTTGTGCACCCTGCTCTCCCTACGATGGTACACAAGGGGACTCTGGGGACCAACTGACAGTGGATCTAGCTTGAGTGGGAGGCCTTGTGCAGCTGCAGCAAGCCCTGCTGTGTGCGTCGCTCTCATCAGAGTCTGGTTATGCAAGCCGGCACCTGACTTCAAGTTGATGTGAAGGGTGTTGCCAGGCGATCAGGAAGCCGGACTCACTCATGACGTTTCAACCTGCAGCATCATGAACGGACACTGCAGGGTCCATCTTATTCTTGTTCATTCTACAGCCACTGCATGCTGCTTTGGTTCAAACTGCATGCATGCCTACATGTACAATCGCACAGGTTTGTGCAGGCTGCTAGCACAGCAAGGTGCTGCTCAGGCTGTTCATCCCCAGTGTGGCTGGTCCATGCCATGGGTGAAGTTATGCAGCGCAATCATCGGATATCCCCTCTTTCAACATCCAGTCTTGTTACCCTGCTGGCTTGTTGCTGCCGCACCGCGCCAACTGCATCAGCGGTAACTGGCCTGAGCCGCCAGGCATGCAAACAGTGCTGACCATCCACTGCGCAGCAATTGCCTCCACTTGAGCGCGCAAGTGCAGTCGCATGCAAAAGGGGGGGGGGCACAAAAGCCTGCTGAGCAGACATACGTTACCGCAGCACTGGCAACACATTGGAAGTCAGGGACTGACTACCTTCTTTGGAGGGGCATCCAGCAAGCATGCAGGACTAACACTCTCTCAACCCCGAGAACACACACTCAGACCCCAGCCACTGCTCAAGAACAAATGCAAGTTTGACAGAGCCTGTCAGCCATGTGCCGTGCAAAAGAGCTGGACTGCAGCATATCCGCAGCACAAGCTGCTGTAACTACATGATGTACATCACACATGTGTCCTGCAAGTACAGCTGCATCTGCGACCAGCCCTGACCTCAGCAGTCTCTGCTTGCCCTGCCCCCTGCCTCTGCTGCTGCTGCAGTACATGCTGCTGCCAGGCTGCGCGCAGCTGCTGCTGCTGCTGCTGACAAGGAGCCTGCAGCCTTCCTGCGCTGCTCCCCCTGGTGGCCGGCCGCAGCCCCATTCCTGCAGAGCGCCTCCTGCGGCACAGACTGCTGCTGCATGGATCCGCGCCCGGCAGCAAGCACAGCACTGCCGCTCTGGCATGATGCAGCTGCTGCTGCTGCCGCCGCCATTGCTGTTGCTGCGCCAGCGCGCAGCAAAGCTGCAGCAGAAGCTTGCTGGACTTCCAGACTGCCCTGAGAGGAGGAGGCCTGGCCTGCAGGCCATGCTGGTGTGGTGGCTGCTGCTGCTGCAGGCGCCCTCCTGCTGACTGCAGCCGTGCTAGCCGCTGCATGCGGCGCAGCATCAGGCCCAGCAGACGGGTGTGCACCAGCGCGGCCGCTTGTGCTGGCAGGGCCCTGCCCAGCACCGCCTGCAGCTGCTGCCAGCTGCTGACCGACAACCCGGACATGCCAGCTACTGCTGCCGAGCAAGCGGCAGAGGGTGGCTGACCGCTCGCCCACCGGGACTGCACCTGGTGTGCCCTCCAGGTTGTTGGGCATTGCCTTGCTGCCGGCCCCAGAGCCAGTGGTATCCAGGGTAAACACAATGGCACGCCCAGTGTCTGCAGCTGCTGCAGGCACGGCCTCGCTGCTGTGGTGTGTTAGCACTTGCTGGGTGCCTCCATCTCCGCCCTCCTGTCCTGCAACCCCATTGGCAGCCAGACCAGTCCCAAGGGTGTCAGTGGCACCAAACTCCCCCCGTGCCTCCGCCAGCTGCTGCTGCAGCAGTGCCTTCTCAGCATCAGCAGATGCCTGCAGCTCAGAGAGCTTCTGCTGCATTGCCTGAGTGGCTGCCCGGGCTTGCAGGGCATCAGCAACAGCTGCGGCTCTCTCAGCATCTTTGGCTGCCAATGCTGCCTGGTGCTGCTCAGCCAGCAGCGCTGCTGCTTGGTCTCGCACCGCTGCTGCCCTTCCAGCTGCCTGCTGCTCCACGGCGTTTGCTGCAATACCAGCTGCCAGATCAGCCTGCAGTGCTGTTATGCGGTCCTGCTCTGCAACGATCGCACTGGCCTTTGCGTATAGTTTCTCAATCAGCAGCTGTTGGCACATTATTTGCCGCTGCAGTGCCTGCATCTGCTCCTCCGCTGCAGCAGCAGCGGCAGCAGCCTGGGCACTATGCACCACGGCTGCTGCATCTGCAGTTGCTGCGGCAGCATCAGTGGCAGCTTTGGCCTCTGCCAGCTGCTGCTGCAAACGGCTGTTGGTCTCGATCGATGCGCGCAGCTGTGCTGCTATGCCAGGAACCGGCGCCAGGGCATCTGCTCGCCGCTGCTGAGTTTCTGCGAGCTCGTCCTGCAGCCTGACTGCCGTCGACACAAGATGAGCCGACCACACCCAGGCTCTGTCAAGCCGCTGCTGCAGCCGAGCCTTCTCCCGCTCCATCAACTGCACCGTACCCTGCAGCTGCTGGACTGTGGGATCCAGCATCTCCACATCAGCAGCTGCCTCGCTGCCTACGGCAACACCATCGCGGTCTTCCTCTGCTGCTGCCATGGCTGCTGCTGCTGACAGCCTGCCAGCCTGTGCAGCATGGGGCACAGCCTGAGGGGCCGCCGTGCTGGCCCCGCTGCCTGCAGCAGGAGCCTGTGCAGGTGGCCCTGGCTCACCAGCTGAGCTGGCAACAGCAGCTGCAGGGGCTGCATTGCTGGCAGCCGCAGAGCTGCCTCCTGGAATGCCGGCAAGCTCTGCCAGCAGGCTAGGCAGAGCCCCAGAGAGGGCCATGCCGCTTGTGCTGACTGCAGCAGAAATCACCGCCGGTGGACTGCCAGTACCGCCCAGGGTGTACATGCCAGCTGGGGGTGCTGGGGGGCTGGTGGCAGCAGGGCTGGGCTCTCCTGCTGTTGTTGCTGCTGCTGCTGCTGCTGCTGTGTCTGCTGCATCGCCTGCAGCCTCCACCAGTGGGCAGGGCAGAGCCTGGGCCTCTGCGGTGCTGCCTCCGCTGACTGCAGCAGAGGAACCTGCAGGAGGCCCGCCTGCAGCGGCGCTTGAGGGGCCTGCACCGGCAGGTGGTGATGCTGCAGTGCTGGCAGCAGCAAGGTTCCTTCCTCCTGATGCTGCTGCTGCCGGTGTGTCCCCTTCAGGCCCTGTCAGAGGGTTTTGCTGAACTTCGGCCGGGCTGCTGCTGCTGGTTGCAGCAGGGGTTGCTGCGGATGGCTGGCCTGCGCTGCTTGAGGTCCTTTGCACAGCAGCTGGGGATGCTGCATTGACAGCAGCAGAGCTGCAGCCGCCTGCTGCTGATGCTGCTGCTGTAGCCGCCGGCGCAGCATCAGGCCCTGTTCCGTCATGTAAAGCCTCAGCAGCCGCCCTGCGGCTGACAGACAGCCTGCCCAGCTCCACCCGCCTGCGGATGCTTCTAGAATTGCCCTCCTGCTCATTCTGTGCCGCAGCGCGGCTGCGCTTGCGGCTTGGCGTTTGGGGTATGCGGTCTGCAGTAGGAGCTGCTGCAGGCTGCATAACTGCGGCAGCTGCACCCTGGCTTGCACCTGAGGGTGCTGCCTGGCTCGCTGGCTGGGGTGCTGCAGGAATCCTTGCAGTTTCCATGTGAGCAGCTGCCGCAGCTGCAGCTTGGCTTAGCGCAGCAGATGGGGCTGGCGGGCTGTTCAGCTGTGCTGGCCTCTGTGCCTGTTGCTACATGCGTGTCTGCTGCTGCAGAGACGGTTGTGGGTTCCAATTGCCCTGCACTGACTACTGCAGCAGTGCTTGTGCTGAGCTCGCCTGCCGCTGCTGCTGCTGCTGACACTGTGGGCTGCTGCTGCTGGGGAGCTTCCCCTGCTGGGTCTCTATGCACTTGCTGTGCTGCCGCCTGCTGCTGCTGCATGACTTGCTCAATGGGGGGCTGCACGCTGTCTGCCGCAGGAGCCAGCACAGGGGCCTCAGGCGCAGGCGCAGCAGTGCTTGTCACAGTGCTTGGCACAGCAACAGCAGTAGCACCTGCTGCGTTGATTGCTGCAGAAGGGCTGTGTCCTGCCCTCGCTGCTGCTGGTGGTGGTGCCATTGTTACTGCCGCTGCCACATGCTCTGCACTGCCAGGCAGCCTGCTCGACTCCCCGCGGCGGTGCTTGCTGCTGCCGCGCTGAGCGTCCTGCGTTGCCACATGTGTCTCAGAGCGCCTGCGCTTGCGCGAGCTAGCTGCAGCACTGCTTGCATTAGGAACCACTGCAGGTGCCAGGCTGGTACCAGCGGCAGCGTGGTTGGAGCCCGCTGCAGAGGGTGCTGCACTGCGCGGCAGGACTGTGCCTACTGCCCCATATTCTGTCTCGGCTGCAGATGCCATGCTAGCTGCTGCTGCCCTGCTGCCCTGCCTGTCCTGCAGGCTGCCGTCTGCAGTTTCAGCTATTGTTATACTGGTGTGCGCTGCTGGCACTGCAGCAGGCATCTGCCCTGTGCTGCTAAGGCTGCGCACGGGCCCGGGCCCACTGTGCTGGTGCTGGGTGTCGGCGCTGTTGCCCCAGCTCAGCTGTCCAGGCAGTTGTGCTGAAGCTGCTGGGGCGCTGCCCTGCTGGCTGCTTGTTGGCACTGCTGCGTGTTGCTTGAGCCGCCTGCGCCGTGATTGCTGGCCAGGCGCAGGAGCAGCAGCAGCTGTTGCAGCAACGGCTGCAGAGTGTACATCACCAAGCTGTGTAGCACCTGCACTGCTGCCAGGCTGTCCTGCAGCACCTGCCGTGGCTGCGCGGGAGCTGCTGGATTCTTCCAGCACTTCTCCTGCTAGCTGTCCTGCAGCACCTGGAGCTGCTGCGCAGGGGCAGCACGGCACGCCATGCAAGTTGCCTGCAGTAGCGTCTGCGGCTGCAGAGGTGCCGTGGGAACCAGCAGCACTGCCTCCTGCTGCATGGGATGCTCCTGCGCAATCCCTACTTGGCCCTGCATGCTCCAGCCCTGGGGAACCCACCGCTGGTGTGCTTGTGCTGCTGATGGGCTGCGTTGCACTTGCACTTGCTTGCGGCTGTGCCGCAGAGGGCAGGGCAGGGCGTGAGCTTGCTGCTGTATGAACAGTTGTGTCGCCTGCCGCTGCAGGATGGTCACTGCAGAGCAGCACACTCCCCAGGCGCCTGTCCTGCAGGGGATTGCTGTCTACACCGTCATGCGGCACTGCCCTAGTGCCAGCAGCAGGTGCGACAGCAGCTGCTGCGGTGGCTGCAGGTGTGCTGCTTGGCTCGTCTGCAACCCCGGCTGCTGCTGCTGTGGCTATGTGGACGCTGAGGTGTGCTGGCCCCTGCCATGCAGCAGCTTCTGCTATCGAGGTGCTGCTGGAGCGCGCAGCCACATGTGCTGCCGCGCCGGCTGTTGCTGCATGGGCAGTGCTGTGCGCAACAAACATGTGTCCTCCAGCAGCTGCAGCAGCGACTGATGCTGGCGCGCTGCTGCAGCCTGCAGCAACGTCTCCTCCAGCACTGAATGCTGCTGCAGGGACTGTGCTGGGGGCAGCAAAAGCCTGTCCTGCTGCAGCAGTGTCCCGCCCAGACAGCCTGCTGTGCGCTGCAGCCATGCTGGTAGGCGTTGCGCTGATGCCGCTGAGTGCACTCTTGGCCTTGGCCTTGATGTCATCAGCAGCATCCTGGGCGCCCTCAGTGGCAGACGACAGGTCAGGGCTGCTCAGGCTGGAGCCTGCAGGGGACAGACAACAGGCAGCAACATTGATATCCAACGTCAAGCCTTGACGGTTGAGAGCGTATGTATGCATAGTCAGCATGTGCAGGTACAGGTCATGGTCACCACCGGTTGCAGACACGGCAATCCTGGTGACACATGTGCCTGATTGCCTGCGCTGGCACTATCCTGCACTGCCAAGCACCTGCCAAGCAGGCTGTGACACACGCGCTGCCAAAGACAGCCCACACCGGCACATGTTGGTTGTACCCATGACTTGAGCCAGGCTCTCAACACAAGTCGACGTTTGCAACACACACAAGAGTCAATGCAGGACTACACCCAGCCCCTGCCCCTACAGCAACGCTTCTCTTTCTCACCTGCCAGCTTGTCCTGCACCTTGTCCTGGGGCATGGCAATGGCGGGGTCCCTGTAGCCGCTGGCCTCATTGCGCACATCAGCGTTCAGGTCAGCCACTGTGGCGGTGGTGTTGGGCACAGCGCTGGTTGCGTCCTTGATTGCTGCCTTGGCCTTGTCCTTGAGGCCAGTGGCAGCGTCCTTGGCGCTGGAGCCAAACTCAGAGCTGCTCGAGGACAGAGCGTCTGCAGGGCACAGCACACAACAATCCTGCAACTTCAGACTTGATAAAAGGCGCAGTTGATAGTGCTACCCTGAGGGGCAGCAGGGTTACCCATGAAACATTGAGACCACGGTAGCTCGGCGAGATCACAGTAACGTGCTGCACACTGCACGCTTGCTGACTAGTCAGCTGACTAGTCGACTCGGCGTGTTGGCGCTCATAGCTTAGGCAACTCATGATGTTGTTGAGGGGCTCAGCGCAACAGCCGCGCTCAGAAATGCATGTGCAAACAGCTGCCGCTGGCATGTCATGCTAGCTAGGAAGTTATGCTACACATACACCAGTAGCTTGGAAGCCCCTTTTGGTCCTGCCTCTTTTTCCAAACAATGCATGCTGCGTGCAATAGCCACCTTGCACGCGTTTTTGCAACGCTGGCCATCCAGCACCAACATAAATGATGCAACATGCGGTGCATGTCGTGACAGCACACCACTGTCCACCATCAGATCACCCACCTGTTGCCTTGTCCTGCTGGATGGCTCCTGCGGGGCCCCTGTCGTCGCCGGCCAGGCCGCGCACGTCAGCGTTCTGGTCTACCAGTGTGGCGGTGCAGTTGGGAAGTGCGCTGGTGACATCCTTGGCCTTGTCCACACAGTTGTCCTGCTGGATGGCGCCTGCGGCCTCCCTGTAGTTGTGGGCCAGGCCGCGCACGTCAGCACCCTGGTCACCCTTGGCAGACTCAGCAGCAGCAGAGAGGCCAGAGCCAGAGGGGCCTGCAGGGGTGCAAAAGGCACAGCCGGCAAACAACACACGCGGCCAATCAGCGCCTGCGCAGCATGGCAGTAGACCTCACGCATTGACATATCCATGCCCTGGTGACTCACCACACTTCGCAACTCAACTTGATTCATCAAACAGTCAAACACACAACCTGCAGACTTCTACGGCGGCCAAAGCCAGCACCTTACCCATTGACTCAGCTTCAAACAGTGCCACTGCCAGGCTGTGTTGACCCGGTGCCACTGCAGTACAAAGTGCACCTACCTGTGACCTTGTCCTGCAGTGTGGAGATGGCGGGGTCCCTGGAGGTGTATGCGGCACCACGCACGTCAGCGTTCAGGTCAGCCACAGTGGCGGTGGTGTTGGGCAGTGCGCTGGTTGCGTCCTTGATTGCTGCCGTGGCCTTGCCCTTGATGCCAGTGGCAGCGTCCTGGGCGCTGGAGCCAAAGTCAGAGCTGCTGGAGGACAGAGCGTCTGCAGGGCACAGCACACAACAATCCTGCAACTTCAGACTTGCTAGGAGGCACAGTTAAGAGTGCTACAGGGGCAGCAGGATCACCCGTGCAACGTTGAGACCACGGTAGCTCGGCGAGATCACAGTAACGTGCTGCACTGCACGCTTGATGACTACCTGTGCCCTTGTCCTGGGGTGTGGAGATGGCGGGGTCCCTGTAGGTGTAGGCGTCACCACGCACGTCAGCCTTCAGCTTAGCCACAGTGGCGCTGGTGATGGGCAGTGCGCTGGTTGCGTCCTTGAGTGCTGCCTTGGCCTTGTCCTTGAGGCCAGTGGCAGCGTCCTTGGCGCTGGAGCCAAACTCAGAGCTGCTGGAGGGCAGAGCGTCTGCAGGGCACAGCACACAACAATTTTGCAACTTCAGACTTGGTAGGAGGCACAGTTAGGAGTGCTACAGGGGCAGCAGGATCACCCGTAAAACGTTGAAACCACGGTAGCCTGGCGAGATCACAGTGACCTGCTGCACACTGCACGCTTGCTGACTAGTCAGCTGACTAGTCGACTCGGCGTGTTGGCGCTCATAGCTTAGGCAACTCATGATGTTGTTGAGGGGCTCAGCGCAACAGCCGCGCTCACAAATGCATGTGCAAACAGCTGCCGCTGGCATGTCATGCTAGCTAGGAAGTTATGCCACACATACACCAGAAGCTTGAAAGCCCCTTCTGATCCTGCCTCCCTCGCAAAACAACGCATGCTGCGTGAAAAAGCCTCCTTGCACGCGTCCACATCGCTAGCAATCCAGCACCAACAACAATGATGCAACATGTGGTGCATTTCGTGACAGCACACCACTGCCCACCATCAGATCACCCACCTGTTGCCTTGTCCTGCTGGATGGCTCCTGCGGGGCCCCTGTCGTCGCCGGCCAGGCCGCACACGTCAGCGTTCTGGTCTGCCAGTGTGGCGGTGCTGTTGGGCAGTGCGCTGGTGGCAACCTTGACCTTGTCCACACAGTTGTCCTGCTGGATGGTGCCTGCGGGCTCCCTGTAGTTGTGGGCCAAGCCGCGCGCGTCAGCACCCTGGTCACCCTTGGCAGACTCAGCAGCAGCAGAGAGGCCAGAGCCAGAGGGGCCTGCAGGGGAGCAAAATGCACAGCCGGCAAACAACACACGCGGCCAATCAGCGCCTGCGCAGCATGGCAGTGGACCCCACACATTGAAATATCCATGCCCTTGTGACTCACCTCACTCCGGAAGTAAACTTGATTCATCCAAAAGTCAAACAAACAATCTGCAGACTTTCTACGACAGTCACAGCCAGCACCCTGCCCGTTCACTCAACCCCAAACAGTGCCACTGTCAGGCTGTGTTGACTCGGTGCCACTGCAGTAACAAAAGTGCACCCACCTGTGACCTTGTCCTGGGGTGTGGAGATGGCAGGTCCTGCAGTTGGGGTGGCAGCCACATGTCCTGCCGCGCTGGCTGTTGCTGCATGGGCAGTGCTGGGCGCAGCAAAGATCTGTCCTGCAGCAGCTGCATCAGTGGCTGATGCTGGCGCGCTGCTGCAGCCTGCAGCACCATCTCCTCCAGCACTGCCTGTTGCTTCAGGGACTGTGCTGGGGTAAGCAAACACCTGTCCTGCAGCAGCAGCGTCTGGCCCAAACAGCCTGCTGTGTGCTGCAGCCCCGTCTCCTGCACGGGTTGCTGGTGTGAGGGCGCCTGCAGCAGTGCTCAGGGTGAGCATGGACGGCTTGCTGCTGGGTGCTGCTGTGCCCAAGTGCTGCATGGCAGCTGCCCCTGATGGGCCTGCCACTGTGTGTTGTGCTGAGGGTGGGGCCTGCTGCAGGTACTGCAGGACATGCACACCTAATCTGCACACCTTCTCTGTGCCCTGTAACAACTGCTGCAGGCGCTGGCTGGGAGGCTTTTGCAAACTGTGCTGGAGTGTCTGGGGGTTCCCCAGCAGCTTCCTCACAACACCTGCCAGGACCTTCAGAAAATCTCTTGGGTCTGACTGTGGGTCTGCATGATTGCCTACAAGTGCATACAGCTCCTGAAAATCTGCCCTGACGTCCGGTATGCATGACAACCAACAGCGCAGCTCATCAGGTGTGAAGCGTGTGCTGCTGCTGCTGGTGTGCTGGGGGTGGGCAGCTGCAGCATCCTTGGTGGTGGCCTGGCTGGGCAGGGAGCTGATGTACTGCTCAGTCAAGTTGTAGATCACCATCACACCAGGCGAAAGCAGCGCTGTCAGGTGTAGCAGCCTTGCAGCTGGGATGGTAGTGCTGCCCCGCGCAGCAGCAGCAAGGTCGGCCATCTGGCATTCGTCCTCCAGAAAAGCTATTGCGCTCGGAGAGTATGCGTCTGTTGCTGCTGCTGGAGCTGCAGTGCTGCTGACAGGGCCCAGGGGTGCTGCGCTGCTGCATGCATGCTGGCCTTGTCTGCTGCTGTTGCTGCTGCGCAGGGACTGGGCACTGGAAGGCACTTTTCGATTATGCTTCTTCATAGTTCTTCAGCTGCAGGCATGCGCGTGCTGCCCACCGGTCGCTGTGGTGCTGTGTGAGGGGTGATGGGAAGGAGCTCTCCAGGGCTGCAGATGGGGGGAGTCCAGCATGGGCAGTCCTTCCAGGCCAGATTGTTGTGGTTGTAGGTAACGTGGTTGTAGGTGACGCTGGAGCAGTGAAATCAGCTGGCGAGCTCCCGAGCTGTCGCTGTTTTGTGTCGTCGTACGGTTCCAGACACTGCTCAACGTGCCAGAGGTTTGTTGTAACGTACCGGTCAGCAGGCCAGAACAGCATAAATTTGAACCTTAAGAGGGCAGCACGAGTCGTTCATGGTGCTGGGGTTCAGGTCACAGTGGTGAAACCTAGTTGGAGCCCTTTCCAAATCATGTGAACAGTGAGAAACTTTGTTGTTGATATGTGGTCCGTTGTTTGGCCATGCGGGCCCTTTTCCTGCTCGCACACAAGCAGGCGCTCCCTGTCCAACTAGTACTCTGAGTGCAGATCTGAGTACTGTAGACTAGTGCAGCTGCAGCTGCTGAGCAGCATGTCTCACGGCACAGACGAAACATGTACCGTGCTGCCCTAGTATCCGTGCCATATGTGTCACTCACCCTGCATTGCGCATCGCCCTAGGCATGTTGTGCGCTTGCTGCGACATCTTCCAATATGGCACACCCTGCACCTGCACCTTATCCTGCGCCTGCATCGCCATATGAGACCAGCCCTGCAACAACAGAGACACGGCCGTACACGTTTGATGTCACTATGCAGCCAACAAGCTCATGTCAGCCAGTCACTGAAAAGACATCTGCCGCCGACGGCAGACAGACTAGAGAGGCAGTCAAACCCTAAGGGGACATCAACCAGAGAAGCTGACGATCATGAGATGACATACAGCAAACCACGTTCTGTGTGGGAGCCTCATGGCAGTGCTGATGGCCCAAATACAAGGACTCACCACCTGCCTGTTGATGTGCAAAGCAAGATAAGCTGCACATGATTTGAAACCCAGCTTGAAGAGCACAGAGGAAAGCGATATGCGTATGCATGGTGCAAACCTCTCATGAGAGTGCCAACCTAGCGTTGCCATGTCAAGCATGATTGTCCACCCATACCGGGGGGGAGCAGAATTGGACTGCTACCAGGGCGCCAGCCCCCCATGCAGCTTGCAGGCAAGTATGTGTGCATGCTACTATTGCGCGTGCCACATTGATGATGCAGTGCACCATAGGTGCTGCTAACATGCAGCAATGGTGGTAGTGATGACACTGGCATGGAGCTGATCTTGCTGCTAGTTCTGTTGCCAGCTTGACTGACCTACAGCACACTAAGATGCTGCTCCAGACACACTCCCAGCCAGGGCCACGTGCTTCATGTCCCTTGGGGGCCACAGGGACCCCTTGAGGACACAGCAACAGGCTTCAGGAGGGCAGGCATTTTCAGTCACGGCGTGGTGATGGTTACCCTAATGCGTACTCGCTAGAAGGGGCCACCACCCGCTGCAGCCGCAACGAGCCTTTGCGTGTGTGGCTGCTGCTGCTGCTGCTGCTAGTTCTGTTGCCAGCTTGACTGACCTACGGCACACTAAGATGCTGCTCCAGACACACTCCCAGCCAGGGCCACGTGCTTTATGTCCCTTGGGGGCCACAGGGACCCCTTGGGGACACAGCAACAGGCTTCAGGAGGGCAGGCATTTTCAGTCACGGCGTGGTGATGGTTACCCTAATGCGTACTCGCTAGAAGGGGCCACCACCCGCTGCAGCCGCAACGAGCCTTTGCGTGTGTGGCTGCTGCTGCTGCTGCTGCTAGTTCTGTTGCCAGCTTGACTGACCTACGGCACACTAAGATGCTGCTCCAGACACACTCCCAGCCAGGGCCACGTGCTTTATGTCCCTTGGGGGCCACAGGGACCCCTTGGGGACACAGCAACAGGCTTCAGGAGGGCAGGCATTTTCAGTCACGGCGTGGTGATGGTTACCCTAATGCGTACTCGCTAGAAGGGGCCACCACCCGCTGCAGCCGCAACGAGCCTTTGCGTGTGTGGCTGCTGCTGCTGCTGCTGCTAGTTCTGTTGCCAGCTTGACTGACCTACGGCACACTAAGATGCTGCTCCAGACACACTCCCAGCCAGGGCCACGTGCTTTATGTCCCTTGGGGGCCACAGGGACCCCTTGGGGACACAGCAACAGGCTTCAGGAGGGCAGGCATTTTCAGTCACGGCGTGGTGATGGTTACCCTAATGCGTACTCGCTAGAAGGGGCCACCACCCGCTGCAGCCGCAACGAGCCTTTGCGTGTGTGGCTGCTGCTGCTGCTGCTGCTAGTTCTGTTGCCAGCTTGACTGACCTACGGCACACTAAGATGCTGCTCCAGACACACTCCCAGCCAGGGCCACGTGCTTTATGTCCCTTGGGGGCCACAGGGACCCCTTGGGGACACAGCAACAGGCTTCAGGAGGGCAGGCATTTTCAGTCACGGCGTGGTGATGGTTACCCTAATGCGTACTCGCTAGAAGGGGCCACCACCCGCTGCAGCCGCAACGAGCCTTTGCGTGTGTGGCTGCTGCTGCTGCTGCTGCTAGTTCTGTTGCCAGCTTGACTGACCTACGGCACACTAAGATGCTGCTCCAGACACACTCCCAGCCAGGGCCACGTGCTTTATGTCCCTTGGGGGCCACAGGGACCCCTTGGGGACACAGCAACAGGCTTCAGGAGGGCAGGCATTTTCAGTCACGGCGTGGTGATGGTTACCCTAATGCGTACTCGCTAGAAGGGGCCACCACCCGCTGCAGCCGCAACGAGCTTTTGCGTGTGTGGCTGCTGCTGCTGCTGCTGCTGCTACTTCTGTTGCCAGCTTGACTGGCCTATGGCGCTACGATGCTGTCAGACACACTCCCACCCAGGGCCACATGCACTATGCCCTTTGGGGGCCAAGGTCCCCCCCCCCCAGACACAGCAACACTGCTTTAGGTGGGCAGGCAATTGTCAGTCACGGCGTGGTGGTGGGTTGCCCTAGAGTGAAACCACCAATGGAGACCAACCCACCACCCGCTTCAGTCGCGACCAGCCTTTGCGTGTGTTGCTGTCACCACTGCCTGTATTACTAATACATTACTGCATTACGTGAAGCTTATGGATTGCCTAAACGGAGGTCAACAAGGCTGCTGCTGCTTGTTTGCAGCCTTGCTGCATGCTTACTGCTGTCTGTTGTGGAGGGTGCTGCTGGCGCGTGGCTGAGGCTCCGTGCTGAGCCGACGGTGAAATTATTATCTTGGTATGCCAACTCACCTCGGCAGTGCTCACCTTGCTACTCCCGGGACACACAGCAGCTGCTCCCGCAACAATGGCAAGGCTGGGTCCGAATGCTGCTGAGCTCGCTCTCCGTACGGTCTCTGAGCTCCAGGCTTCTGGTAAGACTGTCTAATCATGTTGCAAAGATTGTCACCGCAGAAGCACACCAGCCAGCAGAAAGGTACTGCGCAACCCAGGACGACTCAGGAACGACATGCTGCGGAGACAAACAGAATTCGCATGCCATATTAATGGTTTGTGGGCGTCAGGAGCTGCCTTCAGAGGCGACATGTGGCATGTGCACATTGCCAGCTGGCTGCCTGGCGCTATCTGAGGTTGCTGCAAAAGAAGCTTCATGTTCCCAAAAGCATATATGTAACCATTGAGTTTGACGAAAACTGTTGCTTACAGGCTGAGGACAACCCACAATATGTATTGGACAAGCAACAGAAATGACAGGTGTCACCTGGGGTCTGACAAAAACCTGTGCGACTATGCTTTTCGTCCACCTTCATTTTGTTTACTGCATATACACTGTCAACCCCCGTGCTGCATCTTTTGCAGAAGAGCAGGTGCCAGGCATTGGGCCATGTTGTCAGCATCAGCAGCAGCAACAGCAGTAAGTTGCTGCTTTCAAGCGCGCAGCCAGTCACAGACGGTTTTGCAAGCCCTCATGAATTCCAGTAGTAGCGTAGGGCGGAAGCTTATGCAACGGATTCTGTGTGCTGGTCAGTAGGTGTGCACAGGGCAGACCTCAGCCCTCCTCTTGGGCTCCAATCCTATCTGCAGTACCGTACTGTGCTGTGCACACTGCGTACAAACTCTGGGCACCAGCCATTCAAGCTTCGAGATTAGGCATCCACTGTCTGTTCCACAGCAATGCGTTGGATGTATGTGCTGGATACTGTTAAAGTCAGCAGTGGTCTGTCAGCTCTGCTGCTCTGTGTGTGCATCATGTCCTTCGAGGTAAGCAAAGGGCCCCTGTAGTTGGCTTGGGCCTACACAGCCACACTCCACTGATGCTCCAAGAGGCTGCATTCAGCCAGTAACCATCTGCACAGACCGCCCGCCAGATGTGACCAAGTGGGCGGCGATGGTTCCCTAGGATCTGCGCACTGTACGTTTGCTGCAGTGTCTGAAACCACCTGCTGGGTCATTTGGCTGTTGGACTGCTAAGAAACTTGCTGCACAGGCGCTTATGTTACTTCATTTCATTCATATAGCCTGCCCTGTCAATCATCACCACCCACAGGCATCAATTCAACTCCATGCACGTGCACACAACACATGCAGCAGGTATGCATAGCAGACAGCCCAGACACTTGTATGCACACAGGCCCCAACCCAGGGCATACAACCTGCAACAGCACGGCCCACACATGAACAAGGCAAAGGGACTTGTCAACACCAGGTCTAATGGCAACTTCATTACGGGTGGCACAGCTACACTGCGCCTTGCCAAATGCTACCAACCCATATGTGCGCATAGCAAGGTGCAGATACCAAGCCAAGGCACACAGCAGGAAGTTGTGTGCTTGGCATCCATGCACAAAACTGACGAGTCACAACCACTCCCCAATCAAACGTGCTTGGTCACAGATGCTGCACACCGCCTTGCAGCGTCCCTGCCAACCATCACACAGCTGTGCAGCCTCAAAAGGCGCCAAGCCGGCCAGCTGACACCCACACCATCGGGTGCACATTAGATCAACGCCAAAAAGTTTCCCAACCAACAGTCCGTGGTGATACAACCAGAAAATAACGCCTGCAACATGCACCATACATGCACTGCTCAATATATGAGATGTTGTGCAAGTAGCCTCTCAACAGCAATCACACCTGACAACAGCGGAAGCACCAAGCGTTGCTCGGTTGTTGCGCTACGAAAGTGCACATGCACGCCGACAGCAGCAGTGGCACCAAGATCTGCCCCACTGCTGCACTTTAGCAAACACACTGCCAGACTAGCTGGCTGCAACAGTACGCGCAGCTGTCTTGCGCTACCGCTCTTTTGAAAGCAAGGCATGCCAGCAGCTGCAGCTGGGGTCCCATGCTGGGGGCTTGCTTTCAAGCAGTAGCTGTCGACGCGGCAGACAATCATCCAGCCACACCATCCCCATCCTTGTGTACACTCTTCATACAAACAATGCCAACAGCCCCCCTTGCTTCACCACCCACCACTCAAAGTGCCCCACAGCCCAATGCCTACCTCCCAACCAGCTGACAACTCAATTTGCTTCCGGTCAAAACCTGGTCAAACCGGCCTGGCGCTGCCCATGACAAACCAACAGGCGTACCCATACGATCACACGTACCTAGCAAGCCACGGGCCTTTGCAGCCACACACTCCCTACCTCCACCACCGCTCCTCACCACAGCAACATCACCGCTGGCCCCACCCTCAAACACCCCGTTGCATGCCAGCTGATCAGCACCACCCCATACACTGGGTTATGACGTCACATAAAAAGAACCCTAGATAACAACAGTCAGACGGCGTCACCCTGAACCCTAGATGACAAAGTCGAACACCTCGTCATCTTCCTCCTGTGTCTGCTGCTGCTTAGCAAGCAGCGGGGAGCTCCAGAGGTCCAGGGCAGTGTTGCGAACAAACTCCAGACCAACAGACCCTGAGGGCTCCATAGTGTAGGCCCACTCCCATGTGGGCCGGTCACCCTCAAGCTGGTGCAGCTCGACAGAAAGGCGACCGGCGGGACCGGAAGTGACCACCATGCGGTAGCCGTCTGGGACTTCGAAGACCTACAGGGGTGGGGGGATGGGGACATGGACGGGAGCAAGGGTGTGTGAGAGGGTTAGAACGAGGGTCAGGGACAGGGTGTTTGACAGTACACATGGTGCATCCAGCCCTGGCACAGCACTTGTTCGCACCGATGCTGCGACTATGCACACAAATGTGTTGAAAGCATATGCAGGCTGCAAGACAGACAGTCTGGCCTGCTTGCGTCACAAACACGAATGAAATCTACCGCCTGTCTCACGCCATGCTGTTGAGTTCTGTCAAAGAATATCATGTCATGCCCTGGCAAAGATTTTTCACATTGTACAGGTATGTAGTGGGCCATACACACCTCTGGGCAGGTGCGTACTGCGCACTTGTGTAGTGCACACAGTTACTGGCACCAGTTTTCGACCACACAAACCAGACAACTGACCGCAACATATTTTTCCTTACCTGGTCGCCCCTGATCTTGCAGTCATATGCCTCAAACTCGCTGCGCCCCCTCAGGATGACCTGACACGCCTCGTGCCGCTGTACCTTATGCTGCCAGTACACATTGCCCGGGTGGTGCCAGTCAATGCCCACATTCTGCACCGCCACATTCATCATGTGAACGCGGCCGTTGTGACTGCTGTACGTCAAGCTGCTGCTGCCGTTGCTGCCGTTGCTGCTGCTACTGCTGCCGTTGGTGCTGCTGCCGTTGGTGCTGCTGCCATTGCTGCCGCCGTTGGCCCTCCAGCTGCTGTAGCCGCCACCATTGCTGCCACTGCTGCCGTTGCTGCTGCCATTGCTGCTGCTAGGGGTGTCGTGGTGTCCCATGATGCAGTCAGCCTGGATTAGCAAGCTGCCATCCACTGTGACGTCCAGCAGACGAGCTTCTGCTACCTCCAGCACCAGCTCACTGCCCTGCACACCAGACAGCAACACAAACAAGAACAACCAAAATACGAGAGGTATGCGCACACAATATGTGTGGACTATGTGTGTGGGTGCGGGAAAGTTGTGTGCCCCGCAATGCATGTCCCTCAGATGCCCCCATGCCAAACACCAAATCAGCTGTTACTATTACTTGGCTCAGGCACTCCATGACACGCTGTAGCCTATCAGGTACTGGGTACCAATGAGCCTTGTGGGTTTCCACCAAGGTGCTGTACCAGGCGACAGGATGAGGTGAGGCATGCTGCAATGGGATTAACAATGACCCTTGCCAAGCATTGCTGGAATTGAAACCAAACCAGTACAGCCTGGTCAGCTTGCGATCAGCGCAAAACCAGAAGGCGGGCAGCACTTTGCACCAGCCTCACCTGCATCAAGCCGCCGCCGCGGATCTTCTGTGCGATCACGTCCCACAGGGGGCCCAGAGCAGGGTGGTGCAGGAAGATGAAGCCTGTGTGCGCACAGCAGAGGGGTGGGGGGATAAAGAGGATGAGGGCAGTACGCTGATGTTGAAATGCTGGGAAGCGCCACAGGCCAGCTGTGCTCTGCCCTTGTCTGGGCTTGATGTGGCCTGGGCACACTAGTGCGCTCTCTTGGTGAGTGTGATTGACAGGGACTGACTATGGCAGTTGTCCTGCAGGTAGTATACCCTCCCTAGACCACCAATGTACCAACATAAGTCAATGTGGGATGATGTGCTGTGTGCGGCTAGCATCCTGATTCAAAATTCTCCTAGCAGCTGGGTGCAGGTTGCACAGCACATCACTTGTGCTTGACTTAGGACAACAATCATGCAGAAACTATGGTGGATAATGGCATTGATGTGTGGCAAAATTGCCCACGTCACATACACCCCCCCCCCACACACACAGAAAGTGTGACATACTGGGTTCGCTGTTATTACATGAACGGCGGGGGAGGGCGTGAAATAAAGTGTGACCTACCTGGGCCGTTGGCGAGGTATTCCTGCACATCACCAATGGCGGGCACATGCCTCATGCCACACCGCTGCAGCACCTGAAAGGCAGCATAGGCAGCCACAGCAAGCACATATGAGCAGCTTTGTGCCAACTATGCACGCATACCGACAGCCAGCACTGCCCGGCACATGCTGTAGCATCATGCCATGACGGCATGCTACTACATGTCAGCAACATTTGTCATACAGGTGTCGTAAACTAGGCAGCCCAGCAGCAGCTGCACCTGACTGGCAGGTTGGGGCATCAAGCTGAGGAGCACAGTTACTCGCCCAATGGCATTGACAAGGACACTAATGCAATCAATGCAGCATAAGGCTCGTCTTTACACAACTTATCTCCCAAGGTTTTTATTAGGGTGCTTATTATCTGCTTTTTTCTATCTTGAGTCATCTATGTTGAGTCAGAAGGCAATGCCTTCCTGTGGCCGTACCTGCCAGGCATTGCGCTGCAGGTCGTAGAAGGCCCCCTCTGGCGTCTGGTGAATGCGTGTAGAATCTGGCTCACGCTTCTTCTTGGCAGAAGATGTCACCTGCACACGGCATACACATCAATGTACACATGCATCAAACATACAGACATGTTGTACCGGTAAGAAGCTCTGAGAGCACCTCAGCACACCCTATATGTGTGGACATCTCATGTCAAACACATGCTGAACAGCATCCGACACAGCCAAGCACTGAGGTTGAAATATCCCCTGTCATGAACTGCGGTCATGCTGCGTGACGAGAAGACCAACAAACATACTGCTTACAATCCACTTGGCTGGTTTCTACCACGTTCCCAATAGCTACATCACTGATGTTACCACCCAACGCACCTTGCGCCGCAGGTTGTACACCATGAATGTAGACAGCTCCTCACAGGCCGCATCGCCGTTACCGGCAGCTGCTGCTGCAGCGGCAGCAGTGGCGGCGGCTGGTGCTGCTGCTGCCAGACGCTGTGGGGTGCGGACTGTCAGGGAGTCTGCAAGGTTCTGCATGGTGCACTCCATGCGCCCAGCACGCACCTCCCTGTCTGACTGCAGGAGAGGGTCAAAGAAGGACACCTGCATGCGACAGGGACAAAAAGGGCGGGAAATCAGTGTTACGATCACGGACAGACACAAGATTGTGGAGATGTCGGACCTTATGTATGGTGTGGTATGCAGGAGTGAGGGTGACGAGAGGCAGGGCGAGGAACACAATATAAGATTCTACCCGTCGAAGCCTGAGCCATGCCTTTTGAACCCTGCAGCTCACCCCTCCCAAAGACTCCCGCAGAGTAGGCCCACCATGCCTGCTCTCCACCTTGTCATTGAGGATGAGGGAGAGTGGTGTTTTGCACTGCTTTTCAACACCACAACACACGACCACCACCACACGCCAGCGCTTCCAACGTGGACAGGATCCACACTGCAGATAACCACATTTTACCTATAGACCCAAGCACTTCACCCTCACCTTCTTCTTCAAATTGAAGATGAGCCCAGGCAGCACCTCGCCCCCGCCGGCAGCAATGGCCTCCTCAACAGCGGAGCGCACAGCACCCAGGCCCACATACAGTATGTTGGTGTTGGCAGGGAAGGCGGACTGGCTGCTGCCCTCATGCAGGGGCTGGTCACTGATGCCTAGCCGCTCAAACTCTGCAAGTGCAGTGCACAAGGACGGGAGGAACTGTGTCAACTTGGTTTGCTCAAAATCCTCTCGCACAGCAGGGCTAGAAGAAAAATGTACAGAGGGTAGGTCACTGACGCCCGGGGCGTGCCTCAATAGGGTAGTTGGCTGACACCCAGGCCTCGACATGAGCCAACAGGGATCTGAAGTTGCAAACAGTGCCTTCGCTCTTGGGAGTATGGGCTATTCCCTGCAGTGGGGTGATAGGGAGTTTCGAAAGCGCTTGCCATTCAAGTAGAGTCCAGCACCATGCTGCATGCAAACAAAGCAGCAGCCGAGAGTTCCATTCCTGCACACCTGTGTACTCCACGTTGGTGATTGCATAATCGTACTGCCAGCTGCCGCCCTCAGGGTGTGCAGCGTCCTCCACCCACACCTTGTGCTCCTGCAAGACAGCAGCAGGTGCAGAACAGTAGCAGGCGCAGAGCAGTAGCAGATGCAGGACAACAGGTGCAGGACAGCATGTCAGCAGACGCCGGGAGCATCGTCCAGCAACCACATGGCTGCTGGGCAGGCGTGCATAGCACAAAGGGGCGGCTGCGCATGCAGTGGTGTGTGCCGGCCGTTTGTCTTGAGTCGAGGAGCAGAACAGCACAAGTCGTACCCGCAGATGAAACGCCTACATACACACAAAACCCCAGGCAGACGACTCAACCGCACTGTGCACAGCAGCGACAACACATCAGCCCGCATGAACATGAACATGAACTCACCCGCAGTACGTTCATGCCCTCTGCAGCCCCGACAACACGTTCACAGCTCATGAAGCCGAAAGCACGTCGCGAGCTGAAGCCGGTGCCTGCCAGAGCTAGCAGCGTGGTGTCCACGCCAGCCATAGGATTGCTGATCTGACGCACGAGGGCGGCCAGGCGCCCTTGCTGCTGCAGCCAAGCAAACACGCCTGCAGGGCAGGGTATGAAAGAACAGACGTATGCAAGCTGCCACATCGCAGCATGTGCTGACCTCTTGGCATGTTACATTGTTTTGGCGCCACCTGACTGCGTAGTGCACTTACTAGCTGGCACAGTGCACACGGCGCTGCCAAGCTGTCACTTGCACCTGTCAGAGCATTCCAAAGAAGCATGTTGCCTTCCTTGGTCCTTAATCTCGTTTGTACGCTGTTCAGGTTGATGCTGAACTACCGCCACATCCGAGGGGGACCCACCTTCATCGTGCATCAGCTTCCAGATGGCTCCATGGCCCCCTGGCTTCATCATGAGCTTGAGTGGGCGTGTCACCAGCCAGCGGCCGTCTTCAGCATTCACCACTGGCACCAGGGGCTGCCTGCAGGACAGCAAGGCAAGGATACCGCTCAGCACCAACTGATATGGCTGCCGCTTTGCTTGCTGAATGAATGTTCAGAGCTTGCAAAGACTTGTGGTGAAGGACTGACTGCTTGTTCAGTGTCTTCAACTCCTCACGCAGTCAGTGAGCATCGGAAGGTGTCCTGTATCACAATGCAAGCTGGCAACGGTACCAAAGGCAAGCATGGTATGAGGGCCGTGGATTTGACTGCAGACACGACAAGCATAGACATAACCCCCACCTGAATAGCCTGTAGCTGCTGGATGTGCGTCCAAACCAGTCGTTGTCAGCCAGCAGCTTGCTGATGCGGGTGTGGTTGCCCTTGGCATCAGAGGTCATGATGGCCACAGGGGTGGTCACCTGACAGCACAGCACACACAAGATATTTTTGTCGGTGCATAACTGGACGTGACAACTTATGACTGTCTGTATGATTGTATTGGTTGCCATCAAGCTTAGTGTCTGCCATGCGTCTGACTGTCAAGATGGCCGTGCATGTGATGGGCGCAACACATGTGCAACAGAGACATCACCACATCAGCAGCTATGCCCAGATCAGCACAGAACGCTTGCATGTACGTTACATCCGATGAATGACAACATCACGATAACATGGAGCACAGCCAAAACAAACCTAAGCTGCAAGAAGTGTCAGCTGGTGTTGAGCTCCAGCGCCAAGTCAAATTCAAACTCAAACTCAATTTTCCAAATTCGAATTTTCAAACACACCTGTGTGCCTGTGAGGTGCCAGTAGAGGTACTCCTGCGCCTGCAGGTCCCTCACTTGACCCTCCAGCATGCTGCGGCCACAGTAGGGCAGCATGGCAGCCGGCAGCCCCTCACCCGTTACCTCACACCTGCAGGCAAACGAGGCAACAGCAGCAGCAAGCTAACACTGAACCCTGTCGGATTGATTGTTGGGATGCATGGCTGAAACATCAGCCATCACGCAGGGGTTTGGAAGTGTAGGCAGCAAGCTGCAGTTTGGAAGTGTAGGCAGCAAGCTGCAGGGGTTTTGACAAGGGCGCAAAGCCCCCTTGTCAGGCCCTGTCGGTGTCAGCCCAGCATAGAATGGCATCTGCACAAAGACACAACACCCCCCAGATCCACAACTGCGGCCCCATCGCCCACCTGAGTCCCAATCTGTCTCCAGCCCCGCCCACTGGCAAGATGGTAGACAGATACGGCAGCGCCAACAGCCCCTGTGCTGCTGCTTTCACCCCCGTGTCACTCCCAGCCTCCCCTGCCAGATCAACACCAGGCGGCACATGGTAGGTCACGTGTGCCTGTTCGTCTTCCACTGCCGTGCCATTGCTGCCGCTGTGGCGGCCGTCGGCAGCAGTGGCAGCAGTGGCGGCAGCACTGGCCTTGGCGGCTGTGATGAGCTGCAGGGACTTGAGTTGGTAGCCGATAAGGCCGCCCATGCTGTCGTAAAAAGTGTCGACGCGCGAGAGGGCATCGGCCAGAGTTGAAAGGGGTACCTCCCAGTGGCCGTCTGGCAAGCGGGGCGGGTGTGCGTACAAGGTCAGAAGAACAGAGAAAGCCGTAGGTCAGTTCATCGAAGTTGGGTCGGAATGATGGTATCAGCAGTTGTGAGGTGCTGAGACTGCATACCCTGCAATGGCCCTGACTTTTGCTTGCATAAATGCCAAGGATTAGATCCCAGCAGCAGTTCCTGACCATAGTCCTTCAAGATTGAACACATCTGCAATGGTGTGCATGGTATACTTTGTCAGCAGCTGCCGTCAGGCTGCCCTTATGACCCACACGCTTAAGTCAACTACTGGGTTTTCAATGACATCAGCCGCAACCACAAACATCATGAAGGTCGGGTCCCTTCCCCAAAACCTGCTGGTCTTTAAGTGCCAGCTTCTCTCTCAGCAGAGACAGTGCCACAGTGGAGAGTGCGGCCCAGCGGTATAAGCAACCTCCCCTTCCCCCTCCCCCAAAATTACCTGCTGGCGGCAGCAGCAGCGCGTGACTTTGGCCGATGGCTGGCAGGCACAGCAGCACATACTGCTGCGGCAGGGGCAGCTTCGCCAGCGCCTCCCACAGGCCAGAGTACCTGCAGGATAGACAGCGGGCGGCACATGTGGTCAAGTCACGTCGCCAGTTCAGGAGTGCCACCAAATTTCCCCGTCAATCCTCACATTGCTCCTGGTGAGTGGTTGAGGTGTCCAGAACAGCACGAGCAGCCCCGCCCCGAAATCTGATGATGCCCTGTGCTAATGCAAAGCTGTTGCTGAGTAGCTGCGCACATCAAACCTGCAGCCATGAGTTGCAGGCTACTGCAGCATATTCTGTGCAGCTGCAGCAGCACCCACATTGCTGCTTTGTCTGCAGAATTTGACTGTTTGTGGTGCTGCGGTACGCAGTGGGGGAGGCTCCTTGGAATGACCTCACGATTGATGCCAAGGCACTCCAATGCGCATTACAGCTATTTAGGTTGGTGCACCAGTCAAGCTACCGCTGCTGCTGCTCCTGTTTGTTTTGCAGCTGCTGCTAACTGGGAGTTTCCTGCTGGACCTGCTGCAATTCCAGAACCGTTTGCTGCTGCTGTCGCCGTCACTGCTCTTGCCACAGTCTTACCTAGTGAGCTCCTGGAATTGCTGCACCAAGGGTTGGCTGTGCAGGAATGCAACCTGCATGTACACATACCCACACACAGCACAGTCAGCACGCTTCACGCCAACGCAACGGCGTATGAGTGCCACAATAAATCAAGGGTGTTGGTATGATCACTAGTGGCAGTAATTGGGAGCTGCAGGTAGGCAGGAGTGCTGTGCCGTGGGGGCCCAGTCCTATCAGCCCCACTGCTTGATATGCCAGTGATTGGCTGGTGAGTTTCAATCACTGATGTGTGCGTGAGAGACTGTTGTTGGTTCATTGTGTCTGTATGTTGAGAAAGAGCGGCCGCAAGAGAGCAGGGCTACAGCTGCTGCAAATCCTGGGTGCAGCAGGCACTGCCTTAGGGCCTGTTTGCTGTCCACAACTGCCCTTCTGATGCATTGCACACCAACGACAATGCAACACAACAAAAGCAAGTGCGCACTGCAATGCACCAGCTCTGCCTTTGGTTTTCCAAGGGACCATCCTAGTGAAAATAAGCAAACCCCCAGGATTGCATGAAACAGAATATGCTGATGAATATGCTAGTGCACAGCACAACACCCAACCTGGCGCTGACACCATATTCACCTGGTCTGCTGTGCAGCTGCAGTTGTTGGACATGTCCTGCAGCAGCTGCTGCAGCCTGTCAACCTCCTGAAACAGACACACATCCTGCAACTGAATGATGCCCTGCAAGCTGTCGTCCTCAAAGCTGGTGTAGCTGAGAGAGGCCGTGGGACCCTGCTGCTGCTGCTGCTGAGGCTGAGAGACGATTATCTGCCTTGGCTCTGCTGCGATGTGTGCAACTAGGGCTGCCCCACGGGAGGAAGGCTGCCGTGTGGGGTGGGTGGGGTTGACTGATCGGGGAGTTTGCTGCTGTAGCACTAATGGGCTCTGAGGGGCCCGCACAGCCGCGCGGGCTGGTAAGGAAACGTGTTGTAGCTGCTGCATTGTGAATGCACGCAGCACGGGCCAGGTGGGGGCGTATGTTGATGGCGCTGGGGAGGGTTGCTGTAGCAGAGGTGACAACAACGTATGATGAGATCAGAAGCAACAACAACAGCTCAGCCCCCTACAACACCGACACGTGATAGATGTATACAAGGAAACTGATTCGAGGAGCATCAGGAGCATCTGGACTTTTGAACTGGTATCGCATCTACTGCAAGTGAACGAGGCGCTGATATCCTGTCAGCTGTGGGTTCTTTCGGAGTTTTGCACACTGCCGCTTGCTGGAACGTGGATCCTATCGGGGGTACAGTCATCGGCACCCAAAGCGCGCAGAGTTGAAAAGAGAAACGCTGTTGCACACAGGACATTGCAAATAGGCGAGCACAGTGGTTGAAAGAGGGCTGCTGGGGCCAGGGCGCTTCACTGGCCAGCAGGGAACCTGCCCGCCCAGGCTGGAGCCCTCTCCACACTCCATACATTGGGTGCTGCTGCTTATCTGACCCTTGCCTCTCGACTATCACAGCAGCCTTGAAGTGATGTTACCCTTTTGCCTGCCAGCTGGCCAGCACACAACTTCAGGAGGCCGCCCAGAAAAGGCTGCGCGCAAGCCAGCTGGCCATAATTCTGGCTATCTCAGTAGGGCTGCAGTTGGGCTTGACAAACTCTGCTACAGACACTCCTGCAAGCTATTCAGCGCCTATGCGGCCCGATTTCGCATCTGTCAAACTTGCTCCTCCTCATCGCCCAACTTTCCAACCGTCCCCAACACGCACCAGTAAAATTTTCTTCCTTCCCTCCCCAAAACTCCCCCCACCCTGCCCACATTTGACTCCAGCCTCTTTAGCTTGTCAAAATCAAGGCAAGTTTGTTGCATCTTTCAAATCGACAGTGTTCTGCCAGAGTTACCTCAACAAGAGGATGTTGACCCCGACACCACCACACATGAGGCAAGCCGGCAGTGCAAGTACAGAATCAGACTAGTCTGATTCATGCCATACACACCAGCTCCACGCACGCAAGCCTTCACGCAGCCACAACAACACCGCTGCAAAACAAAACCTCAGTGCATGCACCAATCAAGCACACTGGTGACTGCATGTCTCGCGTTCCGCAACACTGCATGGCTCAGGACGCACAGCACACACTGCCGTACAGGCTTCAAAGCCCATGGCTTCTGTGCCACATCACCCAAGCAGCTACGCAGTGCGATCAACGACCTGGCCCAAGCTCGCGCTCTTGGTGACCAGCAAGCCGGGCACACCCCAAACAAAAACAGATGCATTGTCCCTAAGCTGCAAGACGCATCCCCCCTACCCAAACAAAACAGTACATCAGCCGCCCCCGCCCACCCACCTCCCTCTACTCCCGCTACTC
Organism: Desmodesmus armatus; assembly: GCA_007449985.2. Lineage (NCBI taxonomy): Eukaryota > Viridiplantae > Chlorophyta > Chlorophyceae > Sphaeropleales > Scenedesmaceae > Desmodesmus > Desmodesmus armatus. The sequence continues at coordinate 33,913 of VIIQ02000132.1, read as the reverse complement.
CGCCTGCTGCTGCTGCTGTTCTGGCTGCTGCGCCTGCTCCTCTGCCTGCTCCCCAGCCCCTTCCTCCTCATAGTACCCCTCCTCCTCCCCCTCCTCACCCCCCGCCCCCATACCCGGCCACCCATACACCACCATGCCCCCCATGCCCATCTGCGCATATGCAGCCATGCGCATCGCCGCCGCCGCCGCAGCCGCCATGGGATTGTACCCCCCCATAGCCATATGGCCCACCGGCTGCCCTGAGAAGTGGTCATAATCCGAGGCATAGTCCCGCATCTGCGGCGGGGGCCCTCCCCCACCCCAACCCCCTCTCCGACCGCCCCAGCCACCCCGGCGGCCACCACCCATATGTGGAGGCCCGTCGTAGCGAGGATCACCATCATAGAAGTGCCGGCCGCCCCCTCTGGGGGGCCCCCTGCCTCGGCCGCGGTAGAACCGCGGCGAGTCGTAGGGAGGGCTCCTGCTGCGGCCGCGCCGGCGACCACGCGGGCTGCGGCTGCGGCTGCTGGCGCGCCGCCGGGGGCTGCGACTGCGGCTGCGGCTGCGGGGCCCACGGCTTCGCCGCCGCGGCTCCCTGCTGCTGCCCCGCTCCTGCTGCTTCCCACCAGCAGCTGCTGCTGCTGCTGGAGGTGCCTCCTCCACCTCCCCTTCCTCCACCTCGCCCTCTTCTGGTGAGGACTCCCGCTCCTTCGCTGCTGCTGCTGCAGTTGCTGCTGCCGCTGCAGCAGCAGGGCTGCGCGATCTGCTCCTGCTACGCGACCGGCTTCTGCTGCGGGACCGGCTCCTGCTGCGTGAGAAGCTCCTGCTTCTACTCCTGCTGTACCCCCCGCGGCCCCCTCTCCGATAGCCGCCTCCATACCCTGGAGACATGTCCCGGCCCCTGTACCCACCGTACCCCCCTCTGCCGCCATACCCTCCCCGCCTGTACCCGCCCACAGGGCCGGGGCCGGGGCTGCGGCTGCGGCCCCTAAACCCAAACCCAGGCCGGCCGCGATCCGGCGGTCCATGCGAAGGAGGGGGCGGCGGGGGTGGCCCCGGGCTCGGCGGCCCTCCCTGCTGCTGTTGCTGCTCGCTGTCCCGCTGCTTTGACTTGTTGAGTGCTGCCTGCCGGTCCTGCAGCATCCGCTGCAGCCGCTCCTTCTCCTTCTGCTGCTTGGCGATGCGCTCCTCCTCCTCGCGACGGGCACGAGCCCTGCAGGCACAGCATACAACACACACAAGATGATTTCTTCCTGTCATGAGGATTGTATCGGCTGTCTTCAAGCTTAGTGTCTTACACACCTAAATGAGCTGGCAGCAAGATGCAACAATCACCCCCACAGGATATCGCACAGAAGATGCCAACACCACAGCCACATGTGAACCATTTGGTTGCGGCAACAGTCAACTTGGTGCTGTTGGGAGCTGTTGTGTGACCTGTGTGCATTCCGATTCCTCGGTCCTGAGTCAGGCAAAGCACGCCGGCAACGTACGGCAGTGTGGTGTGTGTCTGTGTTCATGCATATGCATCTACACTGACACACAACACCCTGCCGCACGATGCGGGCATCCTTGCTTTGACTGGATACAAGGAATCAGAAGTTAGCTGACTAAAGCATCAACATGGACACACACACCACTGCAGTACATCGTGCGCCTGCTAGCCCTGAAACCACCCTCAGCCCCTCACCACCTCATTGAGTGCATCGTTAGAAGTGTCGACCTGCACCACCGCAGGCTGCTTGCTGCTCAAGCACCTGTCAGCCAACACGCACAACCCCTCCCACACTGCTCTTGATGCCCCCACAGCCCCCAGCCTGCTGACCGCTCCAGCTCCAGAGGAGAGGCCATTGAGATGGCATGCACCGCCGCAGGCACTTTCCTGATCAAGCACCAATCACAGCCATCCTGGTGACCACCCCTCTCACGCCCCACGGAGCCCCATCCTGCTCACCGTTCTAGCTATACAAGGTCGACAGGGGTGACCCGCACCAGCACAGGTTCTCATCATGATCGAGCACCCACCAGCCACAACATACTCACCCCCACCAACAAAGCCCCCCAACCCGCTCACCGCACTCATCAAAAAGCCCCACAAAGCCCTCAGTCCCCACCAAGCCCCCTGCCTGCTCACCGCTCAAGCTCCATAGGGTCCAAGGAGATGACCTGCACCACTGCAGGCTTCTTCCTCTCCCCCTTGTCCTTATCCCCCTCAGCAGCAGCGCCCCCATCCTCAGCAGCAGCAGCAGCAGCGCCAGACCCCGTGTCCCCGATGTACGCGGCATACTCCTCCTCTGTCATATGAGACAAGGGGTCAAACGCAGCGTCACCATAGCCGCCGTAGCCGTCGTAGCCGCCACCGTAGCCGTCATAGCCGCCACCATAGCCGCCGTAGCCGCCGTACGCGTCTGCGTACGCGGCGGCCGCCGCCGCCTCCGCTGCTGCAGCCTCCCATTCCTCCTCACATCCGGGCGGCGGAGGCTCCACAGGCGGCGGCTCCGGCAGCTGCTGCTGCTGCGCTGCTGCGTTGCTCTGACCGCCGTCAGCTGCTGCTGCTGCTGCTGCTGCAGGGTGGTCAGCAGGGTAAGGCACCCACCCATAGTAAGGGTCGTAGTAGTAACCTGGATACCCGGAGGGATCTGCTGCTGAGGCCCCTGCTGCTGCTGCTGCTGCGGCTGCATGCCCCCCTGCTGCCTTTTTGGGCGTCGGCGGACTGAAGCCCACCCCTGGAGGCAGCTCCTCCCCTGCTGCAGCTGCCGCTGCTGCCAACAGTTCGTCAGGGTCCAGCCCTAACCGCTGCATCAACGCCTGCAGCTGCTGCTCGGGGCTGGGGGCTCCTGCACCATGGTGGTCACCTGCACAAAACAAAGCAGGAAAGGGGGTAGGCACAATGCAGCAGGAGCGCCGCTCGGTCGGCAGAAAGAAGCCTGTTTTCACCTAAGAGTGCATTGCATGTGTATCCTGTGCACGCTTTGATTTTCATCACTCAACTTTCAACACAACCGTTTCCAGACAGCAGCACTTCAAAAACCTGCGACCACCCACAGTGTTTGCCGTCCCATGCTGCCAATCTGCACATGTCGTGATGCAACCGTAACCCGACTTAGGCTGTTGGAGCCGCAACACTGACTGCAATTTTGGCTGATCATGCAATTGGGCACGCCGGCAGAATGAAGCTATTGCGCATGGACCCGCAGGCGATACCTGTGATGGTACTACAGACGCCGCAACCATCATCAACCCCCCTGCTGCAACAGGCGCTGCAGCACCAGGACCGTCACCAGGAGGCAGTGGATGGGAGGTCTTACTGTGGGTTTCAATTCAGTGTAGCCACGATCCCCAAGCCCAGTGTAGCCACAATCCCCAACCCATAACCCCAAGATACACCAACCCACCTGCTGCACCAGGCGCTGTGTCGCCGTGACCATCACCAGGAGGTGGTGGTGGGAAGGGGCCGTGGGGGCCAGGAGGCAGCGAGGGGCCCGCAGGCATTGCACCCGAAGGCGCGGCCACCAGCCCACCAGAGCGCCCAGCGGGGCCGTGACGGCCCTTGATGCGCACCGCCAGCCGCTTGTTGCCTGCAGGGTGAAGCAGCGGCAGTTTTGCTTATTCTGACAACATTCAACAGAACTGGTGTTGGTGACCATGGTGGGCTGTAAAATCAGCATTTGCTGTGTACATTGCCAGTTGACGCATGAGGCTGGTTTGCTTGTACACATGGTGACATGGTGGGCGGTGAAACCACCAATTGCTGTGTACATTGCCAGCAGCTTGTTGCCTGCAGGACAGTTGGCGGCAGCATCGGTGTGCACAAGGCTGAGGGAGGGATTGCATTCATGAACCAAACAGCTTGTCAAGCATGCTGGCCTTCTGTGATGCGTGCCAAAACCCACAGGATGTCTCACCCACAGATCTCCACACCTCAGGCACTAACAGTCAACAATGTGCTTTCAGCACTTCCATCTGTGGACCCCCCGCCCTGTTTCACAAGTTGGGGAAGAGGGGTGCACAGATGTGCGGCCTCCCACGACCCAGGAACTGTGGCGAGTAGAGCTGCCTACAGTGACATGTGCATCCGAGTATCCCTTCTCTTGATGAAAAGGGCTACCCAGATGCACGTGTTACTGTAAGGAGCTCTACGCGCCTCACTTCCTGGGTGCTGTTGTAGCCCTGCGCCTACCCTGTTCTGTCTCACACCCCTGCACTACACGGCACTGTGCTGTACCGTGCTGCAGATGCAGACATCACAAGATTGGGTCCCACATGCTGCAGGGTTGATATGGATTCTTCATTTCAACAACAGATATGTAAATATTGTGTGGCAGCATCCAGGAGGAACCTGTACAGACCATGGTGCAGCCATCTTACTCTTCTGCGCACAAGCCCATACTGGGCTCTGCCAAGGACTGCGCTTTACATGGCTGCTAGAGGGGCCCACCATGCAGCAGCTGGTGCCTGCATGGAAAGCTACTGTGCGATGGCCAAGGTGGCTACCGCGGTGTTTTGTGGTGCGTGCAGCCGGGGATTGAGACCGCCGTCCCACACACGGTTGATCCACACGGAAAGCAGTCCCTCCTTACCTATGAGGTAGTTGTCCAGTGCCTGCAGTGCAGCTGCTGCGCCCTGCTCCGTGCCCATGCGCACAAAGCCAAAGCCCTTGCTTTCGCCGCTGTGCCGGTCCCGCACCACAATCACCTCCAGCACCTGCAGATGCACACGCAGCCCACACACAGTGATGTCAGCACACTGCATGCTCCAGCTCGCCAGAATCCCACCCTTTATTGGTGTCTCGTCAATCAACAAGTGGTCACCAGCCCGACATGTGCTCCTCACCATCCACCCTATGGCACGCCCTGCCATCAGTCATGCGCTGCCCGCCCTCTCACACCCCTAGCGGGGGAATAATTTTGTCACACAACAGCGAGCACAACCACCACTCTGTGCACCCCACCTCATGCCATGCCCTGCTGTCCATCATGCCCCCTTCCCTCACAGCCCAAAGGGAGGGGGGGTGGTCTTGTCACTCAACAACAAATACCACCACCACCTGTGCGCACCTGACCCCACGCCATGCCCTGCCATCAGTCATGCCCCCCCCCCCCACCATTTATCTGCCCAACCATGCCCCCTACCTACCTCCCCGCAGCTGCGGAACAAGCCCTCCAGCATGGATTCGGTCACATGGGGCGCCAGGTAGCCCACATACAGGTGGCAGGGGTCAGACCCAGGTGGCTCTCGCTCCCGGTGGTCCCTGCCCCTTTCCCTGTCGCGGTCGTTGTGGCCCAACCCGGGCCGCCCCCTGCCTGGCACAAGCCCTGCCAGCTCCTCAGGGGGGCACCACCCAGCTCCTGCGGCACAGCACACACACAGTGGCGTCAGCTGCGTACAAGGGTAGCGTTCACTGGTAAGCTACACCATGACGATGTACGTTGCAAGGGCCGCACCTGCATGAAGCTCTTGTACTCGTCATCATACTGTGCTTTCCCAAAGCCCCCTGTGCAAACAAACCTTGTGCACAGGATAATAACCCAGCCTGCGCCACCAGCACTCAGCATGCAGCCCAACTATGCCACTGCCAATACAACCGCACCTGCATGAAGCTCTTGTACTCATCGTCATACTTTGCTGCATCCTCTCCATGCACGCGCGCAACGTCCCGCCTGTACTGCGCCTCCACAGCATCCCGCATGTGCTCCGGCAGCTGGTACGGCTCGCCTTCACCACCTGCGCACAGCCAGCAGCAGCCAGCAGGCAATGCCACTTGTGTTATTTGCTGGCCATGAAGCATGCAGTATGTAGTATAGAAGCTGCCCTAGTGGCTGGCCACTGTGACGTGGAGCCCCAAAGGACAGGTGCGCAGCGCTCAGCTGGCCAACTTGCGGCGAGGCAGACGCCAAGCATGCAGTACTGCATATCGTCACAGAAGCACAACTGCTGGTGTCATATGGAATGGACACGCGCATGTATGTGTACCAGCAGCCATGCTCTAGCTGCTTCCTGCACACATGCAAGCATTTTGACCTTTGCACTTGAGGCAATCCGTCAATTAGCAACTTTCGATTGAGGTGGCGCCATCGCCAACGAGCAACATGGCTGCAGCTGTGCTGACTCACCTCCCTCCTTGACTGCGAGCTCAGCTAGCTCATGGTCCCGCAGAGTGCCATTCATGGCTGCTAGCTCCCGCAACTGCAGCTGCTTGTGTTCGTTGTGGCTGTCGTCCACAGGAGTCAGCAGCCGCTCAATCATCACAGCAGCCTGCAAGCAAGGGCGCAAGGCACAAGCCGGCACAGTCAGTCAATCCAGCTGCAGGCTGATGTCTGCTGGCTGACTGCTTCTGATGTGTGCAGCTGCAGTTGTTGCTGGCTGTGCATGGGGGGGGGGGGGGACTCGCTGCACAAGGACCCTCCTGAGCAATTCTGGTGACAGCAGTGCAGTGACAGTACCCAGCAACAACACACAGCAGGCACACTGCACGACAGCATGACGCCGGTGGCTGTGTTGCAGGTGCCTGGCATGCAGGCCGTGCCGACCGACCCTCCCGACACCTGCAGTCATCCAGGCTTGCCCTGCTGATGAGTGCTTGGAACTCCTGTATACCCCCCCCCCTCCCATTCCCTGACGCACCCTGTCCACGCTCTCGTCATCCTCGCCCGTGATGAGCACGTGCAGGTCCTCATTCTCTGAGGGGTCCGGCTTGGACTCCTTGCGGCTGCGCCCCTCCTTGACACTGCCGCGGCCACGGATGGCGATCTTGCAGTTGGTCTCCTGCAACGCAGGCGTTGTAAGTACGGCTGAGGCTGGTTCAAGCGACAGGCCACAGATGGCAGCCGCAGCATGGGGTGGCAGCAAGTTGACCTCTCTGGATGCTACAGAGCGCAAACTCGCACATCCAGATCACTGCAACACCTCGACTTCCTGCCGATGTACATGGCCAAGGCGCACTTTGAGAGATGAAACAGCTCGCAGTGCCTGCAATGGGAGGAAGCACGCACCCGCTCCAACCCCCCCCCCCCCCACACACACACACGTGGACTATGCTGGTGTGCTTCATGCCTTGCTTGTATGTGACTTGCATGTTCTTAGTATGCTAGCTACACATGTATTCTATGTGCTTAACACACTCCCTGAACCCGCCTCACCACTTTCCTGCATCCCCCCCCCCCCCCCCCGTCCGTGCGCACCCGCTCCATGCGCTTTTGAGTGTTGCCACGTGGCCCGATAATGAGGCCGATGAAGTTGTACCCAGGGTAGTCCTCCAGAGGTATGCGCAGCTTGCGGTACTTCTTCTCTGGCCTGTAGTCAGCTGGGGGCTTGAAGGAGGGGTTGGCCTTGATCATCTCAGTGATCAGCTCCTGCAAGGGTGACGTGGCATGGGGATTGAGCAACATCCAGTTCAACGGTGCTGAAGATAAGCATGCAAGGCGCCAGCATGCACTGTGTGGCGCGCGCAGCGCAGCGTCATGCTGTGCTGTGCTGTGCTGTGATGCGATGCCCTGCCGCAGATGTGGTGTTGCTGATGGAGGAGGAAAGCAGGCATTGCTTGTTTGTTGAGTCGGCTGTTCATCCTCCGCCAATGCAGGAGGCGCCAGCAGCTTAAGTGTGACTACTGCTGCTGTCTGGGAGTGTCCTGCATGCCTGCTTCCAGACGTGTCCTGGCCATCAAGCACAAGCCCCCTGCTACTGTGAAGCCCAGAGCCCCGACCCTAGAGTCCATCTGCAAACTCTCTGCGCCAGCCGTGCAGGCTTGCGCTGCCAACAACCGACTGCACTGCTCACATTGCGCTGCCGCGTGAGCTTATCCTTGGCCCGCTGCTCGCGCGTGTTGGTGCGCGCGCCGTGCTCGTTGTACACAGGCTCTGGTGAGGGAGACCTGCGCTCCTCTAGCTCCTCATCCACCCACTTGCCCTGAGCAATTAGCTGCAGCTTCTGGTTGACCTGCAGGACAGCATGCCAGCACAAGGACCAAAATGTCAGGGGGCCTGTTTGAACCCAGTTTGGCGATGAACTGGTGATGAAGGATTACTGCTGGCCTGTTGCACCAGCAGTAGCCCCTGCAGAGTTGCACCCGCGATGTTTGTGGCGTGTGCTTTGCTGTTGCTCAGCGATCAGACTGTGGACTTGACGTCACATGCAGCAAATTTGTTCCCATGTGGGTTGCGCAGGGTGATGCCGTCCATCTGTGCTGGCCATGGTATGCAAGAGCCAGGGTATCAGTGCATGCAGCCGGAACGCAAGGCATACATGTGTCTACGTGTATGCTACGTGTCTGCTGAAGCTGCAACACCACCCTCCGAGCGCCGCATGCTGCACACTTACAATGTTGAGCTGCCGCTGCAGTTCCATGACCTTGGGGTCCACGTGGGCATCCACCAGCGCTGCGATTGCGGGTGGCAGGGCGATCTGCAGGCCCTGGAGTAAGCCAGGCTGCGCCTGTGTCTCCGGCTCCCATCGGCTGCGACGTTTTTTACGACCTTCAGCCTCAGCACCAGCACCATCAGCAGACTGCTGTTGCACTAGCTGCTGCTGCTCAGCTGCTACGGGCGGGTGCACCTGCTCGGCTTCCACCTCGGTACTGGCAAGCACCTTTAGTCCAGCCTCCGTCTCGGCACCCCATCGAGAACGCTTGCGCTTTTTCTTCTCCTGATCTGGTGAGGGAAGTCCAGCCTGCTGAGACGTCTGCTGCTCTGCTTCCATCTTAATATGTGGTCAAAAGATTTGTACACTCACGACCTCTCCATATGGAAACATGATGACTTCAGTACAGCACAGCAGGCAGCAGCTGAGGGGCAGTCACACTGAACAGACACAAGACGCGGAATTTCAATCAGTATGATATCTGCATCAGTCGATGCACCATGGAGAGCTCTGCAGAAGTCAAGAATGCAGCAAGAGCACACCACACCCTCACCCTACCCCTCACACATATGACATTATGCAATCTTGTACATTGAGCCTTGTCTCGTGGGATGGAGAGGATTTCTGAACACATTTGTGCATGAGGCATCCCTCATTGCTTGCCAATCGGGCGTGGAACAGGTGCTGTGACCAGGGTGCCCCAGGCAGACGCACATCACCCAACAGCTGCAGGTGGCACCCTACATCCAGGCTGGCCAACACTGCCTCATCACCATCAACACCAACATTATTTCACATCGGTGGATGTCAGAGCTTTGACAATTACGTAAACCTCATTGCACCAGAGGTACAAGGTTTCTACCAAGTCACACTGAGTCAAAGTACAGCAAACTGCGATAGGCAAGGTCGCATCAGTTGCCATCGTCAACTTTTCTCTCCTTCATCATACCCCTGCCTCACCGACAGACCTCCAATTTCGCACCCAAAGCGAGTACCCGCCAACCAACCGACATGGGGCACGGCAAACAAACACGCAGTCTCAAGAACGATGCCCCAGCTGTCAAAGCTCTCACATCCAGCCTATGTCAGTTGGCAGTCAGCAGCCCAGCCATGCAGGAACCCACTGGGGAGGCAGCAACCCTGCAGCAGTACTCACCAAGCCTGCAGGGTGCAGCACGCATGCTGCAGCACAGTCTGGCTCTTGACAGCGGAATCAAACACGCAGAAAGGGACCAGTCACGCACAGCTGCAGCTGCTGCTTCCTCAGGGCCTAGTCCTGGCTGCAAGACTCCCGCCACTCGCCCACGTTTCCGCCTCCGTAGCAGTACTGGCAGCAGAGGTGCAGCACAGTCTGTGCCACACCACCAGCTCAGTGCTCATCAATCTACACGCACCATCCAGCACACCAGCAGCAGCATGCACAAGCACAAGCCAAGCACCGGCAGCAGCATGCAGTGGGGTGAGCCAACCCTCCACCGCCCCGCTGCAGCTGCCAGCAGCGCTGCAACCTTCCCTGCTGATGACAACCAGCAGGATACTTCAGCAATTGAGCAGGCTAGGCAGCTGATGTGCAGCATGCTGACCCTGCTAGGAAAGAACACAGCTCGGTGCAGCAGCAAACGCCAGCTGGAAGCAGTCAGCCGCATGCCACCTTCTTCCTCGGCATCTGACCAGGCCCCACGGCGCCCCTCAGCCACAGCAGCAGCAGCAGCAGACACATGTGCTGCAAGCTCAGCATACATGGAAGATGATGTGGGCCACCACACCTCACGCCATGCCCATGGTAGGTCGCTACGAGCAGAAGCGTGAACTGGAACAATTGGGCCAAATTGCTGCCAGCCACTGAGTGTTGCTGCCGCAGCAACACTATGACAGTAACTGTCATAGTCCTAGTTAAACTAGCCTGGAGAGCACAACTTGTGCATGGAGGCTTGCATATGCCAGAGACTGCTGTCATAGGCAGGCACCATACCGTGCATATGCACGCCAGCACTCCTACACCTTGACCTGCAAAAGCAACTTGCTGAGTCATGCAAGGCTTGCTCTGCATACACACAAATGCACACTCACAGTTGCTCTGCATACGCACACTCACACTCACACTTGCTCTGCATACGCACAAATGCACACAACTCCCCAAGCTCTTGAGAAGATACTCTGCAGCTTGCTGACCATGCCACAATCTGCACACACCGCCATTTCATGTCATGCAGGCTTCAGGAGCATGGAGGCAGGGCAGCGGCCTGTGAAGAGGCTGGCCACCCACAGACAGCACAGCGGCCCAACATCAGCAGCCCCGCCATCACCACCACCCACACCACCATCCCGCCGCTTCCGTCCGGCTGCTGATCTGCCATCAGACTCAGCAGCAGCAGCAGCAGCAGCAGCAGCAGCAGCAGCAGCAGCAGCAGCAGCAGCAGCAGCAGCAGCAGCAGCAGCAGAGGGCATGATGTCACTGCAGCCGTTCCTGCAGGTGCTGGCAGCAGCAACAGCAGCAGACCAGTGGGAGCCTGAGGCTCCTGCAGAGCAGTGCCTGGCTGTCATTGCCAGGACTGGCAGTACTGATGATACTGCACTCTCAGGGCCGGATCCATTTGAGGCTGAAACACTGGAGCTGACAGCGGGGTTGATGACACTCGGCTGCTGAGGGGCACAGCAAGGCCTCGAGGCTTTTCTTGCCGCAACAACGGGGCTGACTATGGGGCAGCATGCAGAGGGCCCTGCACTGGGGATTGTCACAATCCCGGGTGCCCAGGCGGCTCCGCAGTGACACTGGGGGTTGCTGGGCAAGCTGGCCTCGCGGCTCCTCCTGCGGCAATGGGGCTGACTGTGGGCCAGCATGCAGAGGGTGCCCTGGAGTGACCATGGGACCCTTTTGAGGCTGAGACAAAGGGGCTGACAGCGGGGCTGATGACACTCGGCTGCTGAGCGGCACAGCAAGTTGGCGCAGGAGGGCTCCTCCTACTGCAACAATGAGGGTTTTCCAGTGCATTGGGGCTTCTGCCAGCTGGATCCCTTGGAGGCTGCCAGCCAGTGACACAGTGGAGCTGACAGCGGGGCTGATGACACTAGGCTGCTGAGACGCACAGCAATCCGGCCCAAGAGGGCTTCCCTGACGCATTGAATGGGGCTGACGCAAGAATGGGGCTGACGCAGTGCAACAGGACGCAGAGGGCCCTGGGGTGACCCTGAGGCCTCTGCCTGCTGGGTTTCTTGGAAGGCTGACACAGTGGAGCTGACAGCGGGGCTGGTGGTAGGCTCAGCTGCTGATAGGCCATACAGCGGCAGCCTGCGGCCATTGGGCTGGTTGTGAGGCAGCATGCAAGGGCCCTGCGGTGCATTGAAGGGGCTCAGCCAGGGTGGCAGGTGCTGTGCGTGCGCCTGGTGCAGTGATCATGCAGGCCGTGGGATTGGATGGATGGGGCATCTTTGCTTTAAAGGCTGCCTGGAGACAGCGAGTTTCTGTAATTTGAAGGCTGAGGGTCGTAAGATGCAGCTTGTGCAGCTCAGTTGCTTTGGTGCTGTGTCTGGTGCGTGATGGTACCGGTGTTCACTGTCGTACTTGCCTGTACAGCATTGAGGAGTTGTGAAATCGAGTTGTGCTTGTGCGCAAGCCTGGGTGGCAGCTACACCTAGTATCCGCTGGGTGTGCACACCGCTGTGTGGTCTTGACACGTTGACTGCATTGTAACAGTGCACCGGCAAGCCACACATGGCAGCTGCCATCTGTTGATGATTTGTGCAGTCATGAGTGTGCAGTTGGTTGCTGCACTCAGCCGCCAGCGATTGCCGGTCTAAGCGTGCTGTGACATGCAATCCATCCAACCCCAACACAATACGATCCTTGAAATCATGCACCCCATGTAAGTCCCTGATGCTACAGCCTGCAGCCGACAGGCTGTGCTGAGTCTTCCTGATAATTAGGTCATCAGCCTGGGCAACCGCTCACCCTCGCCCACTTTTGGGTGCGAGGTCACTTAAGCCTGTGAATGCAGGCGGCCGGTGATCTGTTCGCATTGATGGGTGGTGGTCAAATTTAGTTACTTAGGGGTCACTCAAGACACCTACAATCGCAAGGAACGGCCAGTTGGTGGCGGGCTAAAACGGTTGCGGGCTAAAATAGTGCATTCAATTACTCCGCGTTGTTTCCCTTCATTCTTCCCAGTCTTAGTGGCCCTCAAAGCATGATGACTGTGCTGATCGTGCTGGTGTTGCTAGCAGGGGCACATACCTCCTCAGCTGCCTGCCCTCCGTCTGGCTTCGACTCCGTAAGCGACTTCGACATAAAGAAGTATGTTGACGGTCCCTGGTACATCCAGGAGCAGGTACGGAAGGTGGACAGAGGCCAACAGTGCAATGCACTGTCATTGCACATGCATGCATATGATCCACGCAAAGACATCGGTTGAGCGTGGCTGCATGTAATCAGTTAAGTGCAACTGTGTTGGCAAGTGGATGCATGGTGATGTACCTCACCCCATCACAGCATCTGCTTGTGCTGCTGCTTGTTCGCCACAGATGCCCAATGCCTACCAGCCAGTGGATCAGCTGTACTGTGTGAGAGCGCTGTACATCCCTAGAGACCCCAGCAACCTCAACGTGAGTCCACATCAGCATCATCCAGCTACTGCTAGCCCCCCACCAAGCTTGAATGCACAGCAACTGCCCCTGCTGCATCTGCATCTACTGCATCTACACAGGCCACAATTCCATGGTCAGCGCTGTGCAAACCTTCAAAATGCACCAGCATCAGTATCAATGCTTCCACTGCTTTGTTGGTCCTCGCAGAAAGGCATCAATGTCATCAACTCAGCCAAGCAGGGCAGCACGTCCGGCTCAGTAGTCGGCAGCACAGGCAGCGGCGCCGGCAGCAGCAGCAGCGGTCGTACCGGGGACTCCATGGCTCTCATTGCCTTCCCAGAAACGGAGCTTTCCTCGGACGGCAAGAGCAGCAGTCCCACTGGGGCCAGCAAGCTGAGGGTGGGACCTGCATTTCTGGCGGATAGGTTCACTGGGGGCAACAGGAACATCTTTGGACCCTACTGGGTTGTAGCAGTAGGTGAGTGGGTGGGGCGAGGAGGCAGGGTGGTTTTGTGTTGAACAGTTTAGAGGGGGGGCAGTAGACAGGTTTACTGGGAGCAACAGGGAACATCTTTGGGCCCTACTGGGTTGTAGCAGTAGGTGAGTGGGTGAGGGGGGGGGGGGGGAGGGGAGGGGAGGAGGATGCAGGGTGAATGTGTGGTTGGCGCACGCGGGGGGGGGGGGGGGCACAAGGCATGCACGCTAGGGGCCCTTGGCAGGCAGAATGCAGCAGTTACACCAGGTGCAGCTACACCGTGATGCTCATGCTGGGGGACTCTGCAGCCACATTCTGTAATAGTTGTGGACATGAATGCCTTGCGGCAGCAGCAGCAGCAGCAGAGGCCCTTTCATGCACAACAGCAAAGCCAGCTGCTTTGGTGAATTAGTCAACCGTGATGGCGAAGTACTGCAGCACTTCGTTGAAGTACTTCGCCATCATGGTTGACTAATCCACCAAAACAGATGTGCGTGCCATTGTACATGTAACAGCCTGCTACAGCTTGCAGCAGTGAAGAGCCTTGGGGGAGTCTGAGGAGCAGGGTTGCGGGACGAACGCATGCCATCCTACTATTACTTCTTTACTGTATCAGGCCCTCCCCTGATTGCGCTTTCAGGAGCCAAACAAGGCTCATAGGCCATTCAATGCTTTAAGGCGACAGGGGTACAGGCCGAGTGGGGTACAGGCCGAGTGGCTGGCAGTTTGCTGCAGGGCCCTGAGATTGCGTGTTGGTGTGAAGGGGGTGGAGGGGGGAGTGGGTGGTGTGAGGGGGGGTGAGGGGTTATGGTCAAACTGAGGTGCTGGCAGTTTGCTGCACGGCCCTGAGATTGCGTGTAGGTGTGAATGGGGGTGGAGGGGGGGTGGGTGGGGGGGGGGGGGGTATGGTCGAACTGAGGTGCTGACAGTTTGCTGCACGGCCCTGAGATTGCGTGTAGGTGTGAAGGGGGTGGAGGGGGGGGTGAGGGGGTGTGAGGGTGGGGGGGGGGGTTATGGTCGAACTGAGGTGCTGACAGTTTGCTGCACGGCCCTGGGATTGAGTGTAGGTGTGAAGGGGGTGGAGGGGGGGGGTGAGGGGGAGTGAGGGGTTATGGTCAGAACTGAGGTGCTGACAGTTTGCTGCAGGGCCCTGAGATCGGGTGTGGTAGTGAGGAGGTTGGTGTGAGGGGGGGGGGGCAGGGGCAGGAAGAGAGCTGCGCGAGACACCTTACAAGACCTTGTATGTGAACATGAGCAATATTTGCTGTGGGAATGGAGACCTTTGCTGCTGTGAGTGCCCTTGAAGACAACAGCACAACCAGCTGCTTTGGTGATGTAATGCCACTATGCTGACTTGGCGGATTATGTCACCCAAGCAGCTGATTGTGCCATTGTGTGCTGCTCACACTGCAGCGTTTGAACAGTTGCTGCTGAGCAATATGCATCCCTACCATCTTTCAGTATCGTTTTCCTGATTACTGTTGCAATCACAGGTGGTAGGCGCGGTGTTGGCAGGGTGGTGCACGATACGACCACGCCATGTTTTGCTGGGTGACCATGGGTGGCCACAAAAGGCAGGCAGATGGTCAAAGCTGCTGCCCATTTGCTGCAGTGGTCAGGTGGTGGGGTGGGTGTATCGGGAGTGTGTAGACACATGGAGTGCATCCAGCCAATGCAACCATCCAAGGATGTGACATTCCGAAGTTGGGTATAATCGCGCGTGTGTGTGTGTATGGGGGAGGGGGGGTTGAGGGATGGCGGGGGGAGGCGGGCTGGCTGTCCCCGACAGCATGCGCAGGAGCGGGCGCAGGGGTGTGCGGGGTACACCTGTTGGAAGAGGTGGCGACATGTGGTGTGGAGGTGTGGAAGCCTGTGCTACAGCAGACGGCCTCTCATTTTCAGCTGCTCTGGTGAAGTAGTCTGACTTTGCTGTGGTGCATTACTCCACTAAGCAGCTGAAACTGCTGCTGTGGAGGGGGGTGGGCAAGGGTGGGAGGTGCCAGCGGCATGTGCAGCGGCACGCGCAGGGGGTGTGTAATACATCTTATGTACAAGGTGGCAACGTGTGCTGTGAGGGTGAAAGCTTGTGCTGTAGCAGAAGGCCCCTCATACACGACAGCATGTTCAGCTGCTTTGGTGAAGTTGGCGAACTCGTTCACTGTGGTGGACTGCTTCACCTATGCAGCTGAATTTGCCATTGTGGAGGGGGGTGAGCAAGGGCGGGGGTGGCCAGCGACATGTGCAGCGGCAGGCGCAGGGGTGTGCGGTATGCCTGTTGCAACCGGTGGCATCAATCGCTGTGGTTCTGGCAAGCCTGTGCTGCAACGGCCTCTCATACACGACTGCACATTCAGCTGGTTGGTGGCGTAGTCCTCCTCCGTGTTGGATTACAACATGTGGGGGACTGCTTCAACTGAGTAGCTCAATCTTCCGTTGTGTATCATTATAGCTGCTGCTGCAGGCAATCTGCACAGGTGAAGCTGCACAATTTCTTGTGCGTGTTGGTTCCTTGTGGTGGTGCTGTAATGGCGGCATGGTGCACAAGTGTTTGTCGACAAGATGTGGATCGAGGGGTGAACAGATTGGGGTGTGGGCGGCAGGGGTAGTGCTGCATTACAACATGCCGTTTGTGTACAGCATGAGGGCGAGTGGTTGAAGTCATGGGGAGAGGAATCACGTGTGGTGGATGATTGGGGGCGGGTGGGGGTGGGGGTGGGGGGGGGGGGGGGAGTGCGGACGACCGGGGGGGGAGGGTGATCGGGGTCGTGGGCCCCACGCACGGTGCGCACGACCCATGGGAGAGGGGCCAGGTGGATGATCAGGCCGGTGGGGGATGGTGGGTGGGTGGGTGGATGTTTGAGGAAGAAAAGGGGCCCCCTTGCAGTTCAGACAGGGGGGGGGGGGCAGGCATGACGGACGGACGGCAGGGGCAGGCGGAGTGCTGTGCGAGACACCTTGCACTGTGTGTGTGAGAGAGAGCATTCGGGGTGTGCTGTAAAACTTGTGCAGGCGGCCCCTCATACACGACAGCAAGTTCAGCTGCTTCGGTAAAATAATCGACCATGATAACATGTGGTGTATTACTTTACCTGAGCAGCTGAACCTGCCATTGTGTGAAAGAACAGCTGCAGCTGCTGCACCTGCACAGGAAGCTTGTGCTTGTAGCAGACGGCCCTCATACACTACAGCACCGTGCTGTGAAGTTCAGGCGCTCTGGTGAAATAGTCCTCCATCATGAAAGGTGGTGGATTTACTTCACCTTATTAGCTGAATCTGCCATTGTGTACCAGCACAGCTGCTGCTGCTGCACAGGCACTCCAACAAATGTGGTGCTGCAGAAGATATACTTGCATGTGGCTGGTGGTGATGGTGCTGTCACAGCACGGTAATGGCAAAGGTGCCCTCAAGCATTCGTCTGCAGGGGGCCTGGATCGAGGTGTTGAGGAGGTTGGGGTGCTTATGGCAAGGGCTTTGTGCAGGAAGGTAGGGACCGCAGTGATTGTGAAACATAGGTGGTGTGACAGGACTTTGGGCCGTGCAGCCACATGCCATAATAGGCGTGGATATGGACGTCCTACAGTAGCAGCAGCAGCAGCAGCAGCGGTTGAGCGAGGCTGCGGGACTGTAGCGGGACTGCTGCATAGGCGGCCGGAATCAGTCCTTGTGCATCGCAGTGCACACTCCTGTTACAGGGACAAACCAAAGACATTCAATGCTCCAGGCTACAGGGTCATGCATGGTTCGAGGTGCTGGCAGTTTGCTGCACGGCCCTGGGGTTGGGTGTTGATGTGAGGGGGGGTGGATGTGAGGAGGGTAGGCGTGAGGGGGGTGAGGGGGTTGGGGTTAAACGGCGGGGGGAGGTGCTGACAGTGTGCTGACAGTTGGCTGCAGGGCCCTGAGATTTGGTGTTGGTGTGAGAGGGTCGGTGTGGAGGGGGGGGGGGGTGAGAGCGGGCGAGGGTCGGAACGGCAGGGGGAGCGGACGACGTGCCCACACTTTGCTGCAAGGCCCTGAAACTTGGTGTGGACAGGGCGGGGGTTGAGCGGAAGGGACAGGCGGAGGTGCTGACAGTTTGCTGCAGGGCTGTGAGGTCGGTTGTTCATGGGAGGGGGTGAGGGGGTAGGGTCGAATTATGACAGCAGGCGGAGAGCTGTGTGAGACACGTTACGTGAGATATGGCAAGATTAGCTGCCGCCCACCGCCCGGAATGAAGACCTTTGCTGCTATCGGCACCCCCTCAAAACACAACAGCATAATCACCTACTTTGGTGATTGTCCTCGACCATGCTGACTTGGTGCAGCATATCACCCAAGTAGCTGATTGTGCCACTGTGTACAACCCTTGTTGAACTTTTGCAACAGCTGTGCAGTGGCTTGCCTGTTTGAACACGCATATCAGGGGAAGTGCAGTTGTGATAGTGCATGTACTTGTCCCTGGACTAGTAACAGCGGTTGTATGATGCTGGTTGCTGTTGCATTAGTTGCAGGAAGTGGTGCTTCGGCAAGGTTGCACATGCATCTATTGGCAAGGTTGTGTATCTAAGGAGATGAGGGGGTGCAAGCAGCCGACTAAGTACTGTGAGACACCCAAGCATTGTCTGGCCTGTGGATCTTATAAAATACAACATGCAGTAATAATAGATGCGTGACAACAGCAGCACACGGCCCCAAACAGTGTGGTGTAGCTCACGCGGCCACATGAGGGGCAACATGCAGCTGATGGGTGTGCAGGGCACCTGACCCAGCCCACCTTCAACGATGAAGTGGGGCTGGGTCAGATGCGCTGCGCACCATTGGCTGCATGTTGGCCTTAATGTGGCCGCATGAGCCACACCAAACAATTTACAGTACACCTTTTCAACATAAGGTGTCTGTCACCCACAAAAACGCACTGCCACACACCACCGACTGCTGCCGTGTTAGCCGCACAATCAGCATGCTGCCCTTGCGCGTACTGCTGCTGCTGTATTGGCCCATCCTGCAGGAATGTCCTCCGATGGCAGCAGCGATACTTTCGATGTTCTTAGTACCACAATCACTTTTAGGCTACTTTTCAAATTGGTTCAGTTCCAGGTCCAGTTTCTGTGACAGCCCCTGATGTAATGCACTGCTGCCCTTGCGCCTGCTGCTGCTGCTGGCTTCACCCTGCAGGCAAGTCCTCCGATGGTCGCAGCTATGAGTGGGCCATCGTGAGTGGTGGTCCTCCCAGCACCAGCACCAAGGATGGGTGTGTGGTGGGCCCACTCAACCCAGGACCCCAGGACGTGAACAATTCAGGTGTGTCGCGCTCACCATGCCCTTGCTCAGAGCAAACAGTGCTGTATCTGCAACAGCTTGGATACCTGAGGTAGGGGAAACCTAGCACAATACGGGTGGGCACCACCATCTGGACCTGCCACTGTTCGACTGCGCCTTGGCATACAGCCCATAGGGCTGTTGGGTTCAACAAGCTTGTTGGCGCAGTCAGGCACTCGCAGGTCAGGTGCACAATGCAAGTAGTTCAACTGGCATGCCACAACACGTCGAAGAATTTGTGCATGCAGTCTGTCTAAGAACACTTTGTGTGTGAGCAGTCAACCTCCTCGTCAGTTCCTTGAAAGACATTGCCTCCTGTGTCACGTCACAGCATAAGTCTGAGGTCACAGTCGGAACATGCCAGCTCTTCCTTTGCAGTTGCATTCCTCTTCATTAGTCCCATACGCATATCTGCCGTCCCACCAGCCTGGTGGATATTTACAAGTCCTCCTTCACACAAAGCAACCAGCTGCATTTTGTTTGTGCAATTACTGCAGGCCTGTGGCTGTTCTCACGCAAGCCCGTGGACCCCGAGAGAACCACCCTCATGCGGGAGCAGGCCAAGAAGCTAGGCTATGACCTGTCTGTGCTGAAGAAGGTTGAGCAGCAGGGGTGCACCTACCCCAGCACCAACGGTGGCAGCAGTGGCAGCAGTGGTGGTGGCCAGGGAGAGAAGGGTGGCAGCACCAACAGTCAGTCTGGATGATGTGTGAGGGTGTGTGAGACATGGATGGCGTCACTCTCGGTGCTGGCTGTGCGCACATGAATGATGTGTGCTGTTGGGAGCGTGGGATTTCGAAAAGGAATGGCCGCCAAACTCAACCATCACTTCGTTATCGGGAGTCCTTCTTTGGGCGCGCAACCTACTTCATCAGGCTCACAGTATCACTGTTGAGTGTATCGAGTTGTGACTCAGCCCAGCAGCAGTGGGAGGCGTGTGGCTGTGTGTGCGACTGCCTTGATGGTGAATGCTGTCTTTGCCTGCAATGCATTGTTTACATGTTGCGCAAGCAGCATGTCCACAACTAGTGCACTTTCTGGAATCGATGGTTGTGCTTGGGTCTTGTTGTGCGGCCTGTATTTGGCCTGGAGTTTTTGCGGGTAGGGTTAGCAGGCCTGAGTTGCTGAACTCTGAATAAGTGGGCTGCTCGACGCGCAGATCCCATTTGCCAAGTGAACTGTCACAGTCACAGTGCAAAATGGAGTTGCTTGTGCATCACATTTGTGCCAGACATGTCCATCAGGCCTGTGCTGCATCAGAAATGAGTTGGAGTTTAAGTTGAGTTTGAGTTTGAATTTGATTGAGTTCTTCATTCACTGTGTTGCCCCATGGTGCAGATATGATCTACTGGCTCCATTGTAGAAGGCTGTGGTGGTTGAGGCTTTGTTGACGCCCTAGGAGTTGACCATTTCAAATGTGCTGCATGTGCCCACTGACTAAGATTCCAGCCTGGTCTGCTGGCAAGGTGCTGGTCTTGCAGGAGGGCCAGGTTTCATTCTTGCTGAAAACCCACCGTTGCTGGAGGGTCCAGAAAGGTTGAATACACAGAAGTTGAGGGTTGCTTGTATGAAGAGTGCTGCTCCCGGCGCGGAGGGGTCAAGCATCTGAGGTGACGCAGTGCATGCCGTTGAATATCATTGCTGGTTCTGCATGCGACAGTGGCAGCAGACAGTTGGTTCGTTGCAAAGGCAATCGCTGTCACATGGCAAACTCTTGGGCTTTGCTGATGCTGATTGTGGCAGGCAGTACCGTCCTTCACTGCATTGTTAGCCTGCTGTTGATGGAAGCCTGTCGACAGCAGGGTACACTGCAAGCTGGGCAGACATGATCACAGTTACCACTCACAAAAGCCCATCACAGGAGCATGACAAGCCCCACAGAAACCATCATTATCTGCTCAACATGTGAGGCAAACGCTCGTTGAAGGGCACCATAACCACAGGCCATTGACAACAACCAAAACACAGCAGTACACACAGAAGGCACAGTGCAGAGTTGACAGTACTTGGAAAATCCTCAGGCCCTATGCACATACCGAAAAGCATCTGCAGTCAAACCCAAAACCCACCACTAGTGGCTGGGTCGTCCCTCACGGCATACAAATATGCTGTGGTGGCGCAACAGCATCTGTTGCTGCCAGCGCGGCAGTGGGGTTGGGGGCACCAGCGGAGCCACTAGCTGTGTGCATGCTTGCAGCACCTCACTGCATGTACTGTGCAATCAGCGGCCGGCCCTGCTCATACCGCTTGACCACCTGTTTCAGGCCCTTGTTGAACACCTCGCGCACATCGTCAAACAGGGATGCCATGCCCACCACACCACCGAAAGCGGCCAGCCCAGCTGCTGCCGCCAAGGGTCCAGACAGGGCAGCAAACCCAATCACTGGTGTCCCCGCCGCCGTTGCGTGCCCCAGCTGCCCCAGCTTCAATGACAGCAATTGCAGGACAGAGCGCTGTTGCAACAAACACCGTCAGCCCGCCTGCTGCAAGCACCCCCCCCCCCAGTATGGCGCCATATTTCATCTGCCTCCTGTCCTTCTCCATGAGCACGCGGTACGTGGCTGCTGCCTGTGTCAGAGCCTCCCTCAGGAGCTGTTCGTTGTACTCCTGGTACAGCTTGCCAGGCTGCTGAGCCTTCACACGGGCCGCCTCCAAGATCAGCATGGCACCTGCCTCAGTGAGCTGCCCACAGCCCACTCCACAGACAACCGTGTTCCACACATCGCGCTGGACATACTGGGACATCTGCAATGGGGCACAGGGGCAGGCACATGCCAGACAGCCACTGAGTGAGTGTGGACAATGACATCAGCACCTTTTCATTTTGCAGTGCATCATGCGCAGCACAACAGATTGCGGCCACTGACTCTGAAACATGCAGCTTGCCCACGCAATGCACCCAGCTTCACTGCAGTGTGTGTAGGCTCCCAGGGCCCAATACCACCAAAGGACAGCCAGAGCTTCACGTCACGTGCATCACAACAGCGAGGTTTTCCCCCTCGCACACCGAGGTGATAAGAAGCAGCAGGGCACCGCTGCTGCGAGGGTCACTCACCTTGCAATGTCTCAGACTCGGGTGTGGATGTGGTGTAGATGTTGACTGATGCAGCAGGACTGCCAGAAGCACTGTGCTCACCAATATGCTCGAGGCTGTCTTTATGCAGCAGGAAGTGAACTTGCACTTGCACTTGCATACTTGCATAGGGTGCCTTCGACCGGCCTTCAGTCTGGGACTTGCACCTACCTCCAGGGCCCACCCCACAGGCCCCATACGGGCCCACCAATGAGGGCCTTACATAAAGCTCAAACTGCAGAAGGGCGAAAACAACTGCTGCATGGTGCTTTGCTGGTTGCGGCCACTGGTGCGACAACTGGGATCCGGACCTGCTCACCGGTCCTATTCTTGGAGCGAGCAGGTGAGGCACGATGCAGCCACAACAAACATTCTGAGCTCAGATGCCAAATTTTTACGGTGTTGCCCCTGCTTGACAAGCTTGCTGCAGTTACCACCGACTGCATGCATCTGCATGCATGAATGCTGCTGGTTGTTGCAACCGTGTGAGGCGTGGAGGAAACGAGCAGACATCATATGTACCACCACCAACATGTGTTTGTGCTACCTGCAGGGCGGACGTCGAAGGCTTTGCTGTCCCACGACTTTGCAAGCCTGCAGGCCAGGGCCAACCAAACGCAGGTTGGTGAGGTGAGCCTTTCACGCAGCACACCATGGGGTTGGTAGGTTGTCACAGCAATCCTGCAGTTGAGGGATGGCATGCTGGAATGGGGCAACCAGCCAGTCTGTTTGTGTGGGGGCTTGTTGTGGGTACTGGCAGGGGCCATTGTCAGTGGCAATTTGTCACATACAGGCAGATCTGCTCTAGACTCTAGAGCCTCGGAGGCATGGCTGCTTGTGGGCTGCTAAGTGGGTGTGGGGAGAGCATGCTCCACGGTGGGTAGGACGGGCGAGTTGGGTTGACTGGGCAGGTTGACAGGCATCAGAGCAGCAGTGAGTATGCAGATGCCTGAAGCTCCCTGCTTCCCACCCCCCCCCCTTCACCCGTGCTCTTATGGCAGCTTTACCCGCTGCACCCTTCACCGCCATGCAATTTGAGGGACACTACCGGGGTCAGTGGCTGACCAGGGTTGCTGTTCGCTGCACATGACTTTGCAATGCAGGGGCCCGCACCTTGCGCACTTGGTTGTCATTGCAACACCAACATGTCGGTGAGTGCTGACTCCGTCCGATCGGAGGCAGTGCACACAGTGCTGCAGAAGTGCACTGCCCTGCATGGCATGCTGTTGGTGGCTTTGCATGCAACTGCACAGCAAGCTAGCTCGATGGCTACGTATGCTTCAGCAGAGCTTTTGCACCTGATCAGGTTGTGCTCAGCAGGATCAACATGCACGTGGCCACCTACTGTCAGCAGCACTGCCTGCTGCTCCCTCGCTTGGTGTGAAGCTGCACAGCTCAGCGGCTCCACTGCCCTCCCCTGTTGTGCCGCATGCAAATCCAGCACTGTGCATGCAATTCTGGGGGGGGGGGGGTCAATCTTACAGCACCTGAGTAGTCATGCACGGTGTGGCTTTGCGCTGCAGGTTGAGGCCCAGCTGCTGAAGTTGGCTCTGGACGTAAGCACGGGGCTGTTCACCGCAGTGCGTGGACGGCATGAGGACATGCGGGAGAGTTTTGCCAGGGAGACCGTCTCGCGCGCCATGGCGGAGAACCCAGGCCACTCTGCCATCTGCTGCCACACATCTCACTCCATTCAGCCACGCGACCGCGTCCGCCACCATCACGTTGAGCTGTACTACAACCTTCCCTTCAGCACTCCTTCCACCGGCTACGAGCTGTACCTCATCCCACACGATGCCGGGGAGGTCACATTTACTCTCCACGGCGACGGCGGCTACATCAACTGGGCGTTTAACGGACGATACAAGAGGAACGGGAACGAGAAACATGTCACCTTCAACTCTACTTCTTGAGTGATGTGCGCACTAGCTCCACTCAGGCTGTTGCCTACCTGTCTTTGTGTTTTGAGGGATGTAGTACATCAGTGACGCCATTGTGTGTGGCAGTGCGTCTGTGGTTGAACTAATGGATCCATGGGCTGCTTCATGGCCACTCAACAATACGTGTAGGCCATCTACTGCTGGTGGTCAGGGTGGCAGACACGTGTGTAGTTGCGACGGGGTTGCTTGAAGCGAACCCCATTGAATTGTGGTAGGTGAGCCTCTGAGGGGCCCTGAGAGGCACGTTGACCCTGTTGAGGTGTATGTCCATCAGCAAGGCTGCTGGCCAGCTGGCAGCTGATGGCAGACAAGGAGGGGCATGGCTGCAATAGATAGAAGAACTTCTTATACCGGGTACAAATGGCTTTTGTATTGTTCTGGTCCAGTTGGGAGTCTGGATCTGAAGCTGTGTGTGGCAGGGCACACTTGCAAACGGCATTTTGCCATGTTCCATTATAGGGCCGCCTGCAGCCCGCACCAGACGAGGCTGATGGCAGCAGCTGTACCAGCAGGGCGGCAGCACTGTGTGACTGATGGTGTCTCAGACAGCTGAGCTGCTGCAGCCTGCTGAGCATGCACCCTGAAGACGCGACCTTCACTGCTGGGCATCAGTACGGGCTGTGTGGTGGGATGCAGTCGCCCAACTGATTGTGTGGCTCTTGCAAGTAGATGGCTTCCAGTCACTTGGCATGTGCTCACTGACGGATTTACCAGTCAGTCGTTCAGTGCCCACATGGCCCACATGCATGCAACTCCTCATGACCCTGAGCTCATGCCCCCAATCGCAAGGGTCGAGGGGGCAACTGGGCATATTACTTCATAACAGCTGCCTTACACCTATAAAATTACGTGTATCAATCAGTTGAGCTGATGCGAAACACCTTCTTGGTCAACCGCGATTTGTCAACTTCCAAGAAAGTCTTTATAGCCTACGAGCCCCTGCCGAATCCTTAACCTTTTATGCACAACATCTACACACTGTGCAAACGTTTGTAGCAGACGCTATGGCAGCGCTATTCGTGTTGGCGCTGTTCCTGGCATCCAGTGTCTCGCAAGTGCATTGCGCTGTCTGTCCTCCGGCAAACTTCGACTCAATGGCAGACTTCAACTTGAACAGGTACATTCAAGGGGACTGGTACATCCAGGAGCAGGTATGATCCTTGAAGTGCAAGATCCTTGGAAGTGCCGAGCCCTGTGAAACAGCGGGGGACAATGGTGACAGCACAGCGTTTGCTGTTGAACTAATAGCTGATCCGTGGGTCTCAACAGCGCACCCGTGGTATGGTCAATGCACAAATGCCACTCAAGAAGACACACTGTGACAGCTGCAAGACGCTCTCTCACACAACCGGTACATGCTTCTTGTGCAGATGATCACTGCTTACCAGCGCGAAAACCAGCTGTTTTGTGTCCGAGCCCAGTATGTGCCCAACGATGCCAGCAATCTCCAGGTGCGGGGCACCGTGGCTGTACAGCATATGAAATATGCACACACTCACCAACCCACTTTGTGCCCAACAACAACAGCAACACTGACTGTGCGGCCCCTTCCCCATTGCTGCGTGATTGTAAGCTCCGGTTTTCGAGCGTTTTCTCCCCTCGCAACACCCATGGGTGGGACGCACGGCCCCGCCGCTTCACACATGCAAGATCCAACCTGCCGCTGCCGCCCTGTGCTGACACCTGCTACCGTACCGCCTTGTTGCGCACCACAGAAAGGCATCCAAGTCATGAACTCAGCCAGGCAGGGCAGCGTGACCGGCTCACTGGTCGGCAGTACAGGCAGCGGCGCCGGCAGCAGCAGCAACAGCTTGTTTGGGGGGTCCTTTGGCATCGTGGCATACCCCAACGGCGGCAGCGGTCCCACTGCTGCAAGCAAATTGAGTGTGGGGCCATCATTCCTGGCTGGGCTGTACAGTGCAGGAGTCAGGCAGGCCTTTGGGCCATACTGGGTGGTGGCTGCAGGTGAGCGTTACTGTGTGGCACAGTGAACGTCTTGCTTTTCAACGTGTGCAGTCAGTCTCCCCACCAATCTTTCAAATACAGTGATTTGAGCGGCTGAACAATTGCATCTGGCTGTGTTGTGATGCCCACAGCCCGAGTGCCAATCAGCGCTCGACGTTTCCTGGATGATGCAGCAACCTCCGAGACAAGCAGCGCCCATACAGCCTACTGACTGCATTCAGTGAGTCTCTGAGTTGCCTGGTGTGTTATGGCCGTGCAGGTCCCTCTGCTGCCGGCAGCAACTATGACTGGGCCACTGAGGACATGCGCACCTGGCGTCTGCGCACTACCGATTTCGACAACCTACAGTGTGTACATGCACCCTCTGTGCACTAAACCCACCGGCTGTATGTCCTGCACATGTGTCCTGCAGGTCCCTCTGCTGATGGCAGCAACTATGACTGGGCAATCGTGAGCGGCGGTCCACCACGGACCAACACAGGGGCAGGGTGCGCCGCTGGACCCCTCAACCCAACAATCTTCGACGTCAACGGGGCAGGTAGGTCACAGCTGTGCCTGCCAACCACTACTACTGCTGCACCACCACCGAGTGCTAGAAGTAAATGGAACATTTTGTTCTGCATGTCGTTGTGTATGCTGTACACTATCGGGACACTTGACAAGCTGTGCTGCACTTCATTGATTGTATGCAGGCCTGTGGCTTTTCTCGCGCAAGCCTGTCGACCCCGCCAACACAGCCGTCATGAGGGCGAAGGCAGCACAGCTGGGCTTTGACCTGTCGGTGCTGAAGAAGGTGCAGCAGGCAGGGTGCAGCTATGCAGCACCTGTGGCAGCAGCTGGTGGAAGCACAAACGGCGGCAGTAGCACGTTGCCGCTGTTCAAGGGCATCAACATCAATCTGGGTTAGGTTTCGGGCTGTCTGCCGCAGAAATTCTATCCTTTGTGCACTGAACGTTGATTTGATTTTGGTGGTGGGCGAGCTGCCAGCTTGCACTGCTGATCAGCCTGATCACGGGGATCCAGCAAGCTCACAAATTGCTTTGTGCGCTGTACGTTGATTTCTCTGGCGCTGGGCAAGCTGGTGCAAGCGGCTTGCAGGCTGGTGTGTTGCTTGTCTGCGGTGCCCTGTGTGCTGCTATTTTCATTGACACAACTGTGCTTGCATGGCAAGCTGCTAGTCTTTGGCAGTTACTTGCACTGCTGATCAGTGATCCAACAGGCGCACAAGCCACCTATCACATGAATGTGATCACATCTTTTGGTGGAGATGTTTGGGGGGGGGGGGGGGGGGAGGTCAAAGCATTTGGCCTGCATTTGATGTGCATACTTGGTTCAGCCTGATGCCACAGCCGGGCTCCTGACTGCACTGACAGCTGCAGCAGCATGTCAAAAAGTGAGGAAGATCATGTGCCAAAGGGCTGTGTACGGACATATCACAGCAGACCCTTTCTCACCTCTTACGTGGCAGATAAGGTTCCACTGAAAGGCTACTAAGGGTGGCTGGGTGCACGACTGCTTCTGTACTAGACTAGTCTTGTACAGTACTGTGCAGCCTGTAGGTGTCGATGTTATAGTGGGAATGACTCCTTTATGTCACTTATGTAACATGATATCCGTCTTTGGTTTACACAAAGGTTCATTGGACCCCCCTCTCCGCTCCGCTGTGTTTTCACACTGGCCCAGTGGGAAGATCACTCCCATGAGAACTGCACTATTTGCTGCTGCAAAGCCACATCTTGGTCTCGCAGCTGCTGCAGCTTCCGCTCGTGTGCTGCCCTTTCCTGCTGCAGCTGCTGCTCCTGCTTGGCTTTCAACTGCGCAAGCTGCAGCTGCTGCTCATGCTCAGCTTTCATCTGCGCAAGCTGCTGCTGCAGCTGCTGCTCTTGCTCCAGAGGCTGCTGCTGTTGAGCAGGGACAGCTGCTGCCGTCTGCTGCTTGACACCAAAATAACGTCATAATGACTGGCTACAATCAATGGCGCTCCATTTGGTCTCTCAGCTGCTGCAGCTCCCGCTCGTGTGCTGCCTTCTGCTGCTGCAGCTGTTGCTCGTTCAACCACGCAAGCTGCTGCTGCAGCAGCTGCTGTTGCTCGGCCTTCAACTGCACTATTTGCTGCTGCAAACCCACATCTTGCTCCAGCAGCTGCTGCAGCTTCCGCTCGTGTGCTGCCCTTTCCTGCTGCAGCTGCTGCTCCTGCTTGGCTTTCAACTGCGCCAGCTGCTGCCGCACCTTCAACTCGTGCTCAGCTTTCAACTGCGCAAGCTGCTGCTGCAGCTGCTGCTTTTGCTCCAGCAGCTGCTGCTGTAGAGCAGCGATAGCCGCTGCAGTCTGCTGGTTCTCAACTGCGTCAGCAACACGCTTTGACCGCTTGGGGTCTTGCTGGTCGTACGTGCTGTGCTGTGCTGCGCTGTGCCTGGGGTGTGAGCCAGAGCGCGTGAGTTTACAGTCTGTGAGCGCCTGTGCGCAGCAGCAGTAAGCGGCGGACCAACACAACAAAACAATACAAGCCTTGGAGGAAAGAAAGATAGATGTGTTACTGCGAGCCTGTGCTTTAGGTCCCTCACAATCTGCTAGCCCGTGTAGCCAGTGATTATTACACCTGCAGCTATGAAGTAATAGAGCTCATGCCAGCCATGACCAGTCAGCAGGATGCGGTCTCCTCTTGTCAACCCAACAAAAACCGGAATTTGGAGTCAAACCACATGATGAAGGCCTGGTGAGGTTGACCCTAAGCCCCAAACGACAGATCAGAGCAGCATGATGCAGCGGCAGTCCCTCCACCCCCCCCCCCCTCATACACCTTGGAGAAGCAAGTCTCACCTGCCACTGTTTTGAGCACACCCCAACTGCCAGCTTCCTTGGGTGTGCAATGTACAGTGTGGCTTCCTGATCCGCGCTCTCTGCAGCTGCCTGGTTGAGGTCCGCCTCTTTTTCCTGGAGAAAACTGCAGAGGAACTGGGGCAGCTTCTCTCGCCGCACCTGCATACATCCATGCAAGCATACACAATCATACAGGCCTGACTTACACGCGTGACCAGCAAACCGTGCTGCCGGTGTGCATGGTGCAGCTGTGCATCGTGCTCATGTCAGCGCTGGCTAGCCATTCACACTCATCGCTGACAGGTCATCATGAAGGGAGGGGAGGGGAGGGGAGGGGAGGGGAGGGGAGGGGAGGGGAGGGGAGGGGAGGGGAGGGGAGGGGAGGGGAGGGGAGGGGAGGGGAGGGGAGGGGAGGGGAGGGGAGGGGAGGGGAGGGGAGGGGAGTGGAGTGGAGGGGAGGGGAGGAGCTTGCTGCTGCCATCCGTGAATTCATTAGTTTGAACCCATGAACACCCTGTTGCAGGGAGCCAACAGGGCTGAAGGGGTACCAGTGTCATAGAAAGCTAATATCACCTTCAAGGGACTTTCAGTGCGAGAATGTGGCGACTGCAAAGCCACAACCTCCAACCCCTCACCTCCTGCGCCCCCAAGCGGCATTGCCACGTCATAGAAGCAGCTGCTTTGTGGAGACTGAAGCTGTACCACTTTGGGGATTTGTGTGTGGTTGGCTTGCTGTCTCCACAAGCCATGCAGACAGCCTGTGTGGTATTCTTGGGCACCTTACGGTCTTTGGAAAGAGTGTATCCCTCCATCAGGGATCAACCACCTGCAGCAGTAGCAGATGTTAACAACCTTGCTGACTTGAGCCTCTGCGAGCTTTCAAATGATTAGGGCTTCACGAACGTCGATGTTAAATGTATGTGAGGGTCAGGACGATCATATGCTGCTTCTTATCACGAGGACAGCCTGCAACAGTCAACTGTCAGCAGGGGTGCTCCCCTCACCTTCAAAATGAAGCGTGCGACCGCGAAGGTGGTGCGCGTTGTTGCTAGTGTGTTCAAAACAGTAAGACTTCTTGACGCCCGCTGACTATCAACGCTGTGGGAGTCAGCTAGTGTGGGCTAGTGTTTGTTCAAACTCAACCCTGTGAGGGTTTGGGCTCGGCAGTAGCAAGGAGGAGGTGCAATACGCATGCCATTTTAGGTGGAGGATGCGTTGTGCTTCGTTGTTGCTGAGCACAGTTCTGTCAAACAGTTTGAGACTTTGGAAGATCTTGTCCCGGACTGTCAGTTTTTGTTTTAGACAGAAGTAGACGATGACGGTGCCGCACAAGAAGAAGTGAGCGTTATTGGAAGCACTCGTGGCAGAAGATGGAGTGCCTAGACATGCTGTTAGGACGGAGTGTGGCTGCTGCTACTGCTGCTGCTGCTGCTGCTGCCGTTCCTTGCTGCTACTTTGTAACCTTCGACGCCTGCAGGCACCCTCACAGACCCCCCTGTCAACGTTTCTACACTCACAAACATACGCATATACTACACCTATGCTTCCCTTGCAGGAAGAAGCCAACTGCAAAGCCAGCAGCAGCAGCAGCAGCAGCAGCAGACACAACAGACTTGGAGGATGCAGCGGCAGCAGCAGCATATGCAGAGGAGCAGCAGCTGCGCAAGCGGGCTCGCAAGGGGTCCAACCCTTGGGCCTCCACACAGGGCTGGCGGTCTGTTGACGTGAATGATGAGCTGATGCTGGGTGGTGATGAGTATGGCTTTGCAGGACTGGAGGTGCTGGAGGACGCCTCACTCATTGACCCAGGTTTGTCTAAGTTTGTGCACCCTCCCCTCACCAGGGTTTGGGGGGGGGGGGTTGGCAGGGGAGGCAGGGGGTTCGGAGGAGGGGGGGGGGCATCTGTGTGGTGGAGGTGGTGGTGTTTGGACACAGGGAGTGCGTCCAGCCAATGAAACATCCATCCAAAGTGTGGGTGCGTGTGTTAAGCAGAGTGAATACAGATGTATCTAGCATGTAGGCAACATATCAGTCACGGGCAAGCAGTTCTATGAAGCATATCACCCATAGTCCCACAAGGATGGTTAAACCATTACGTCAGGCTTACAAAGTGCGTTCCGGCACGCACATAGGAGTGTGTGTGTGTTTGGGGGGGGGGGCTGGGGGAGGAGGAGGGAGAGGGGGGAGAGGGGGGCAGGGGGGGGGGCAAGGGAGGAGGGGGGGGGGGCATCTGTGTGGCGTTGGTGTGGGGGGGGGGGGGGGGCTGGAGGATGCCTCATTCATTGACCCATGTGGATTTCTGGCGGGAGGATTTGGCGTTTGAGTGGAGGGAGGATTTGGCGTTTGAGTGGAGTGCGGGAGCCCCAGCAACATGAACACAGGACAGACTGGCGTCCGAGTGTGTGTAGGACTGAGCGATGCATGTGTCTGTCTCTGTGCTGCCCAGAAATCATGGAGAGACTGAATGCAGTTGCCAAGGAGGCACAGGATCAAGTCCCCACCACCAAACGGGGCAAAAAGCAGCAGCAGAAACAGCAGCAGCAGCAGCAGCAGCAGACAAAGGACAGCAGCAAGAAGCGGAAGCATACTGCAGCAGCAGCCGATGCTGCTGCTGCTGCTGCTGCTGCTGCTGCTGCTGCTGGAGATGATGATGTGAGTGCACTGAAGGCTCGCTTGCAGCAGCTTGAGGCTGAAAACAGGGCACTCAAAAAGCAGCGCAAACGCACCAACGCTGCTGCCGCTGCTGCTGCTGCTGGTGATGGGGAGGGCGGTTCCGGGCTGCAGCAGCAGCAGCAGCAGCAGCAGCAGCAGCAGCAGGATCCAGGCAGCAGCGCAAGCAAGCAAAGAAGCAGCCGCAGCGGGAACGCCTCAAGGAGAAACGGCTTCAGCAGAAGCTGCAGAAGCGCGAACAGAAGCAGCAGCAGGAGCAGCAGCAGCAGCAGGAGGCACTGGAGGTCCCAGACATAGACATGTCAGCATGGGCCAGATTTGACCTGCACCTGATCTGGTCAACGCCCTGGCCCGGGTAGGGTTTAGCGCCCCCACCCGATTCAGGATGCGGTTTTGGAGCCAGCAATTAGAGACAGACGGGACGTGATTGGAGCAGCACAGACGGGGTCTGGCAAAACCCTGGCATTCGGGTTGCCGATAATGCAGGTTTTGCTGCAGGAACGGGAGCAGCAGCGGTTGCAGCAGCAGCTGCAGCAGCAGCAGCAGCAGGGGGAGGTGGGGGATGATGCAGAAGCAGCAGCAGCAGCAGCAGCAGCAGCAGCAGTAGAGGGTGGTGAGCAGCAGCAGCAACAGCAGGAGCGGGGTGGTCCGCTGCGTGCGCTGATCCTGACACCCACTAGAGAGTTGGCTCTGCAGGTGGGTGGTGCTGCTGGGGGGTGGCGGGGGAGGTTGTTGGGGGCGAGAGAGGGGGGCACAGGTGGGTTCGGGGGGGGGGGGGGGGGGCAGTGGGGTGGTGAAGGGAAGGGGGGGTGGATGGGGGTACGGCGGTAGAGCTCTTAAGGTGGTTTGGTGAAGGGTGTGTGTGTGTGTGGGGGGGGGGGGGGGACGGGGGGGGGGGGGGGGGGTAAGTGGTGATTTGGGGGTGGGTGGTGGTGTGGTTTGGGGAGAGCAGGGGGGGGGGGGGGAGTGCTGTGGGTGGGTGGTGGCTGTGGGTGGGTGGTGAAGGCAAAGGGGAAGGGGGGAGGTAGGTAGGTATGCTGAGCACAGCATGGGTGCATGGATACACCCCCCCCTTCCTACCCCTTATTACCCATGAACATGTGTGTCCAAGCTGCTGACACGTCTGCATGACTCAAGGTGTTTGTCAGACAAGAGAGGGGCAAAAGTTGGCTGACTTGCTGTACTGTCTGCTGCTGCTGCTGCTGCTGCTGCTGCTGCTGCTGCTGCTGCTGCTGCTGCTGTGGTTAGGTGTGTGACCACCTTCAGCAGTTGGGCAAGCAGGTTGGTGTGCGTGTCATTGCCCTGGTGGGAGGCATCGCCCCAGTCAAACAGGTGCGTTGACTAAAAGGAATCAGAGGGATTAGTCATGCTCTTTCCTTAGTCATCACATTCGGACTGTCATCCGCCATTCAGGTTCACCAGATGCATGCGATCCTAGCTGGGTGTTGTCACAATCATGCTTGGTGTTTGATCCACACAGCAAACCGAAAAGTGGGCGTGGTTTGCTTGGTTGTGTGGGTGGTGGTGGTGGGGTGTGTGTGTGGTTGGGGGGGGGGGGGGTATGCAGTGTATATGTGTGTGGGGAGAGGTGGAGTGGGTGCTGTTGCTGTATGTGTGCAATGGGTGTCATTTTACACCTCACACCTCTTGTTTGTGTTGGCCGGTGAGGGTCGCAAACCAATCCTTTTCTCGAAGCTTAGTGGCAACCTGCCACACTGCTGATACTAGTGCAACTGCTGAGGCCACGGTCGTGTGATTATTGCTGTGTTGAAGTGATTGTCTTGTCAGAGTGAGGATGTAATCAGTTTTTGCTCAAAACTTTGAGTGAATGTTCCAGATCACCCCCAGTATGTTTGTCAATGGTGTGTATGTGTTTTGCAAGAGGGGTTGGATCGGTTTTGCTTGAATGAATGTCATTTTGTTTCGGTTCAGACGTGCTTTTGCCCAATGAGCCTTTTGTTGGCTCCCCAAACGGTTGATGTTCTGTCTTGTGTAACATCCAATTACTGAATTACTTATGTTCCAGATCACCCCCAATATGCATGTCAACGGTGTGTATGTGTTTTGCAAGAGGGGGTAGGGGGGCAGTGACAGGGTGTCAACAGGCCAAGCTGCCTCATGGTGTGTGTGGTGTGGGGGGGGGGGGTGCACATGAATGGGCGCTGATGCTTCTTGTCTCGTAGGCTGAGAGTGTGTCCCCAAGGGGGTCACACTGTGCTGACAACTTACCGCTTTGACTGAGCCTGACTGTACTGCACTGCACACTGTGATGTTTTTTGCGTGTGTGTGTGTGTGTGTGGGGGGGGGGGACTTGCCATGTCGTTTGTGAAGCACCTTTTGATTGGGTGAACGTACACAGCCACCAAATGGGTTTGATGGCTGTGTGTGTTTGGGCGTTGATGCTTCTGTGTCTCGTTCGGCTGAGAAGTGTGTCTCCAACAAGGGGCACACTGTGCTGACAACCTACGGTTTTCACTGAGCCCAGGACTGCCCTGCCTGTACTGCACATGCCTCTGTTGCTGTGACGGGCAAGGGGGGAGGAGGGGGCGGGGGGCGGGGGGCGGGGGGGGGGGGGGGAGGATGGGATGGCCATGCAGTGGAGGGGTGCTTGTTTGTCAAGCACGGACACATGTGGGTGTTGAGATGTGTATTTGTTATGCGGGCGTTGATGTTTTCTGTCTCGTTAGGCTGAGAAGTGGGTCTCCTAAGGGGGGCACGCTGTGCTGACAACCTACGGTTTTCACTGAGCCCTGATGATGC